>OZ030028.1:25727500-25760000 GCA_964023405.1 Apodemus agrarius
GATGAAGCAGAAGCCAGCCCCAGGAAGGTGGCTGCAGGTTTGGAGTCTGAGGAGGTGCTGGCTTGGGGCCCCGTCAGTGGTGAGACCAGAGGGGCCAGGAGGCTGGGCGTCTTCGGAGGAGAGGGGGCTGCAATGGTCGCTGCCTCAGCAGGTTCTGGGAAGAGAAGGAAGTGAGGTGAGGCCTGAGGGTGTCTGCGAGGGGCACACACGCAGCAGGCCGCACCCTCTGGTGGCCACCAGCACACCAGCATGAGAGGCTATTTGCACTCCCAGACTCCAGGAAAGACAGAGGGAGAGCAGGGGAACCTAGCTGCGGCTGCACACGTGGCCGTGCAGGAGAATGCTTTCCTGCAGCCCCGCCCTTCCTTACCTACACCTGCCTGCTCAGCTCACAAAGAAAGGCCAAGCCAGCACGTTCCAGTCTGCCTGCGCTGCAGTGAGAGGTCAGCTGCGGAGCCCACGTGCGCTGGCATCAGGCAGGCACCAGCTGGCACGGCTCAGTCTCCCCCAGAGACAAAGGCAGTGCAGTCATTCTAGGCTTGGGGTCCTGAGAGCTATGGACACCTTACAGGGCAAATCTCCATCCTGTTGCTCACACCTCCCTGGGAAGACGACCTTCTCAATTTCCCCATGACAGACTGGGCCAGCTGAACTGAGCATCGCAGCCCGCCTCCCTGTGCAGCCCACAGCAGGGCACGCTGAAGCCCTGAACTGACAGGCTCACACTCCCGGCATGACAAAAGCCTGTCAGTCCAGGGCCCGTGACGCTGCTTACCTGAGGAGGGGGCCGGAGCCTCCTGCATCTTCTTCAAGCTCTCCAACAGTGGGTTAGGGCTGGGGGCTGGGAGGGGGGCCGGCGAGGCAGCAGGCCCCACAGTCGGCAGGGCGAACGTGAAGGGAGGGCTGGTGGCAGGAGGGGCATCAGCGGCTGAGGTGGAAGCATCGTCTGGAGAGGAAAGACAAGCCTTTGCTATGGGCGCTCCTTCCCTAACCCCACTGGGGCTTGCGGCCTGCGCTCTAGCACTCGGGAGTGCGGCAGGAGGGCTGAGACTGGAAGGCTCACAGTGATACAGTAGCACTATTTTCACAAGCAACAAAACTTCCATGTCCCATGGGAAAGTACTGGTCACAGTTCCTGGTAATAAGACCCCCCGGTGGAATCAGGGGGGACCAAAATCCAAGAGCCGGGTGTGGCCCTGCATATTGGAGGCTGAAGCCGGAGGATTATGACTCTGAAGACAGTCTTGGATAATGAGAGTAAAAACTAAGAAATCGCGTATTCTACAACTTCCCTTTCAAGGGAAGCTGAAACCAAACCGAGACCCTGACCACAGCTGTATGGAGCGCGCCGCACCACCCACAGCCTTACCCGGCTTGTCCTCCAAGACCTTGTTAAACCACTGCAGAGAGGCTTTCCGCTCCATGTCCAGGTCTTCAGCAGTGATGGAGTAGCCGAGCTCCGGGGGTGGAGGCTGTCCAAGAGAAGAGACAGGTTAGCCAACCCCCAGATGCTAGAGAGCCTGCCCCCAGACTCCCTGAGACTCAGAGAGCTGAGAAGGATGGAAAAGACATACCAAGGTGAGCTGGTCCCCTCGCCGGGATGGCAGCAGTTGAATCTTGCGCCTGCGTTGCCCCGAGCTGCCAGGTGTGGGTGGGGAAGTCCACGAGCCCTGCTGCTTGCCGGTGGCTGCATCTGGAACTATGGACAGAAACTCGGGCTTGCCGGCCTCCCTCTTCAAGGAAAGACTATCTTCCCGCCCCGCACAGAGCAGCACGGCAACTCCCACTCACTGTAGATGCTACTCTCGGGCCCCACGGCTTCTCTACTTACCCTTTTCTCCTGGGGACTCCTTGTCTGTCACCAAGGGGGCTGAAGAGCTAGACTGCTGACACGGCTCCTCCTCTCTGGGGGATTAGGAAAGCTGATTGTATTTGGGAAGGCCTGGAGGCCGCACAGCACCTCATGCACGCACTCGCACACTCCTACAAGGCAGTCTAGACAGAGCGAGCACGGCTCTGGGTGCCAGCGGATCACCGCGTTGCACTTCTTGTAGAAACGAAGGCAGGCAGGGGACGGAGGCCACGAGCCACCAGCCTTCCGTCAGACCTACAGCAGGGTCTATCTGCCAAGCTTTGCTCAGAGCCTGCCAAGGCCAGGGCCCCAGGCCGCACCTTCGGGCTCTCCGCGGATTAGTGCTAGGAGCGAGGAGTGAAGCTGGTGAGAAAGCAGGCCCGTGACAGACAGACAGACAGACAGACAGATAAAATAAAAAAGGCTGGGTGGCAGGTGGGGCCAGACACAGACAGACCTGATCCCCGAGGGAGCCGAGCTCCAGTGAAGGGTGAGCTGGGGCCAGGGACTCAGGCTCCCTGCAGACCCGGTCCACTTTGCGCTCCACTCCCAGTGGCCTCTGCACCACTCCCACTGGAGTATGAGACAGAGAAGGGACCCCAACCATCAGTTGCTCACACTGCAGGGCAAGGTCACAACTTTAGCAGGCACTTTGCCGCTCTTCTAGGGTTGGACTCTGATTTGCTGAGTCAGAGAAAACAGTCCAAGAGCTAATCCCTGTTAAGCCCACTGGCCCTTCCACACAAAGTGACCAGAAGGGAGCGGTGATCACCTTGTCTTCTTGGCTGGCCTCTCTGGCGTCTGCGAACGGGAGGAAGCCGGGCTGGAGAAGGGAGAAGAGGCGGGACCACTCCTCTTCCACAGCTGCAAGCCAAGCAGACACATCTGAGACTACTACTGACAACACGGCTATGCGGGCAGGTAGCCAACCTGGACAGGCAGGAAGGCATGTACACACCTTTAATTCCAGCACTAGGGAGGCAGAGGCGGGGAGATTTCTGTGAGTTCAAGGCCAGCCTGGTCTACATAGTGAGCTCTAGAACAGCCAGTGCTACTGAGAGACTGTGTCTCAAAAAAACTACAAAGAGAAAAATAAAAAACCAGAGCAAAACTAAAAATAATCTTTTGGAGGGACTGGAGAGAAGGCTCAGTGGTTAAACACTTGATGCTCTTGAAGAGAACCCATGTTCGGGTCCCAGCACCCACACCAGACTGCTCCCAAGTACTGTCACCCTGTTTCTAGGAGATTTGATACTGTCTGCCTTCTGTGGGCACCTGCATGCATACAGTGCCCCTAAACTCACACAGGCTTAAGTAAAAAAAAAATATTTTTCTTTTCTTTTTTTGAGACCATATCTCACTACATAGCCCTGGCTACAATTTACTATGTAGACCAGGCTGGTCTTGCTAGAGTATTCCAACACACACTGCTAAAATAAATCTTTAAAAAATAAAGAAATAAAAGGGCTAGAGCGATGGCTCAGAGGTTAAGAGCACTGACTGCTCTTCCAGAAGTTCTGAGTTCAAGTCCCAGCAACCACATGGTGGCTCCCAACCATCTGTAATGGGATCCGATGCCCTCTTCTGGTGTCTGACAGCTGCAGCACACTCGTATACATAAAATAAATATAAAAAAATAGAAAGGTAACACTTGTGTTATTTATATATTCCAACAAAAATCATCTACAGTAAAAAGTACACCCTCTATTTTTGCAGATTTTGATATTCCATGAATATGAGTATTAAAAAATACAAGCTGGGCATGGTGGTGCAGGCTGAAAACCTAATACTTGGAAGGCAAAAGCAGGAGAATCACTACTAGTTCAAACCCAGCCTGAGCTTCAGGATAGCCAGGGACCTTGTCTCAAAAGACGAAAGCAAGCACCCAGGGTGACTGGCCCAGCTGCAGGAGCTGTGCACCCCCTAGTGTCAATGCCGAGACCGCATCCCCAGGGTGCTGCCTGGCTTCCCATCTATAGATGCTAACTAACCCTAAACAAGAATGACTTCTCCATGCGTCGAAATTACACACTAAATCCTAGTTGCCTATAAATCCCCTTTACACTCCAAATGGAACAAACCCACTGCACCGCTGCTCTCGGCCCGCCTGCAGGTTGCTCCCTTTGCACTCTTTGCTTTCTGTTCAGCCCACTGAGGCGTTTGCTACTTAAGGCTGCGTATTCCAGCTGGCTCATGCCAAGCAACAGAGGGTGGGCTGCATCGTTTGCTCATGGCCCTGAGACACACCTGTGAGATGCCACGGGTGGAGCTGTAGGAGCTGGTGATGGCATTGCGGCTGGAGCTGGGGATGCCTCCTGTGCACGTACTGGTCAGGGAGCTCAGCGAGGAGGTGCGAGACCGTTTGTTCAAGTGGTCATCTGAGCTCTGGGAGGCCAGGCTTCTCTTCAGGGAGCCAGGCCTAAGGGAGAGGAAGAAATGTACATGCGCTACTGCAGGTATGTCTTCTAGCGTTTCCTCCATGGTGAATAACCTTTCTGAATAGCCCTGAAAGACCACCAGTGTCCCGCATGGGCACAATCAGCAGATGATATGCCAGCCTGTATCTGCCAAGTGATTAGGTAAAGTACAGCATGGGAAACACAAACAGGAAGTTACACCTTGATTGTGGCGTCCTGGGGACAACAGTTTAATGTCTGTCAATGATCCCTCAATAAAGCTGCTAAAAGAAGCAGGGCGTGGTGGTGCATGCCTTTAATCCCAGCACTTGGGAGGCAGAGGCAGGCGGATTTCTGAGTTCGAGGCCAGCCTGGTCTACAGAGTGAGTGCCAGGACAGGCAGGGCTACACAGAGAAACCCTGTCTCGGAAAACCAAAAAAAAAAAAAAAAAAAAGCTGCTAAGAGAAAAATCAGAATTGAGCCTCCAACCAAAAAGAGAACTCTCCCATAATCCTTTCTGCCAACCTGTGCTACCTAGCCCTGCTATGGCATGGCCCCTTACCATTTCCCAGGGCAACCCGCATCAACCACAAACCAGTCCACTGACAGCTGCAGCAGATGTGCTCCCTTTCTCCTGTGCATCCCGCTGCAGCAGAGCCAGTGCTCCCTCCCTCCAGTAGCACGCACGCCATCACCTCGGCTAGCTCCCATATACCTGCGCTTCCTCTAGGCTGGAGCCTTCACAGCCCCCTCGCCAACCTTCCCCTGTGTAAGGGCCTCCCGGACCTCGGTTGTCCACGCCGAATGTGCCTGTCTCCCACAGTACATTACGGCGAGCTGAGAGCAAGGCTTGGCAGAGCCTTTTCCCCACACTAGAACCTCCTCCCACACACCCGCATCCCAACACTGCACGCACTGCAGAAGCCTGGGATCCATTTGTGAGGACCGACTGCACCACGTCAGTAGAGCAGAGTGAGACAGCGCGCGAGAGCTGACCCGGCTCTGCTTTAGTTAGTGGCTCCTTAAGCACTGCTCCACCGCCCATCTCTAAGCAGCACTTCACCTACTTGGAATACCTGGAAAACCACCAGGCTGTTGCCCTTAACAACCTGACCACAAAAGCTTACACCTGTCAAGTATAATATGCCTTTAAAACAACCAGACTGCTAGTACGAGTCTGTCAAATGGCACGTGCGTGTTCATCACCTCTAGTTTAGATGAGTAGAAGATGAGAATATGACCTGTCCCAGGAGCAAGATCTTTCAGGAGCTGTCCTGGCTTCAGTCAACTGGTGACTACATCTTCTCTCTTCTCTCACAGGTATCTGAATACTTACTCCAGAAAGATTATCGCAACACTAGCACAATATATGCAGTCACTCTATATACACCACAACATTAGCACAATATATAATTATATATGTAAAATGTCATTAACCACTGACCCTCTGGGCATTGCACTCATATCAATGGAAAAACCTGGAAAGAAAGTGGAGAGGAAATATCTAGTCATGGCAATTGGTCAGAATGTTCCTCCAGACTGAGCCAGTGAGGTGGACACAGTGCAGACAGCAGAGGTGACAGGCAGGGCAGCCGCTGAGGCTCTCCCTACGCAGCGGCATCCCACCGCTGAGGATCTTACTTACTTAGGCACAAATGCAGCAGGGACTCCGTTGGCCACAAGGGGCTCAAATGCCGAGTGTCCACTCCCACCGCTATCATGGCGCCTGTGATAAATCGAAAGAGTCCTCCATGAAACAGCGAGCCTGTCCTCCCAACCCTTCATTCCTGGACTTTACACAGTGGAAGGAGAGAACTGACCCTCACACCTGACCACCATGGCCATGTGTGAACCAACTCACATGCAAACATGTAAGAAACCTGAAAGCATTTCTGCATGCTCCTGGGGCCCAGCACCACCTCTATAGGATATACCTTTCATGCTAAACAAGAAAAAGTTTGTTTCAAACCATTTCCGTTCTGTAAAGTACGTTACTCTAAAATTGACCTGGTAACTAAGGAACAAGAAAGAATCTCCAAAGAGCCTCAAGTATTCAGGTGTACCACAAGAAGGAAAACCATTTTTAATCAAGTTTTTGTTATTTTGCCTAAACTACACCAGAACACATCACAGAGCCTCAGGCTGTCTTTAAACTCCCAGTGGGAGTTCAGGTGCAGGCGCACACACGGTGCCAGTCGGCACCACGGCATGCTCCAAGCCGACCATGGGAAAGCAGACTCCTCAGTCGGCACTGCTCATGCCGACTATAGGGAAAGCAGCGACTCCTCAGCTGCAGGTGCCCAGGGCCAAGGCCCTCCCCTGGACCACAGCAGCTGACACGCCCGCCGTTGGCTGTCACTCCTGCTTGGCCACGGGGCAACTCTGATATCTGAGTCCATAATGCAGGCACCATTTCTTGTTTTGTTTTTTGTTTTTTTTTTGAGACAGGGTTTCTCTGTATAATCCTGGCTGTCCTGGAACTCACTCGGTAGACCAGGATGGCCTTGAACTCAGAAATCCTCCTGCCTCTGCATTCCGAGTACTGGGATTATAGGACAGGCGCCATTTCTTAAGACTTCCTTAACTAGTGCGAATCACGGCAATGCACATATATAATCCCAGCACTTGGGAGGCTATGACAGAATCATTATGAATTCCAGTCTAGCCTGGGCTACACAGGCCTGGACTATAAAAACTGTCTCAAAAAGAAGTTAAGAGCAAAATCTCCTTCACTTCCCTTTGGCATCCGGTATTGAAAATGGTAAGCTGAGTAGTCCAGGCAAAGGGGGTGACAGTCATTCTCCCTGTGTGTGGGGTACACTGTGTCCTGAGCGCTCCTCCTCATTCCTGACACTACTTCCTGTTCTCATACTCATAATCTGTAACTGCCTTGTTAGCCATTTAATAAGTAGCCTTGCAAGGAGCACTGGCACACGGAGAGGAGACTCCCCAGTCTAGATAGGAAGTGGTAGGCCAGGGCTAGAGCAAACCCGTCTCAAATACACCCATCCCAGTGACACCTTGGGGGCTGGAGAGCTGGGTCAGTGTGAGCAGGGTGCCTGTCACCAAGCCTGATGACTTCAATGCTATCCTGGGCCCACACAGCGGAAGGAGAGAACCAATTCCTCCAAGCTGCTCTCTCTCTTCTGTGGCAAGTGTGTACCTTCCTGACCCTCCCCCCCCACACACACACAAATTAAATGAATACAATGAACTTTTAAAGTTTCAGAAGTTGAAGCTGGAAAACAAAAACAGCTCAGTAGTTTCGAGCACTGGCTGTTTTTGTAGATCCAGGGTCAATTCCCAGGACCTACACTGAGGCTCATAAGTATCTGTAACTCTAGTTTCAGGAGCTTTGAACTTCTGAACTCTTCTGAACTCAATGGGCACCAAGCATATAAAAAAAGAATAATAAAATAAAAAAAATCCAAACCCCACACATACCCCTGCTTATACATGTGTCTATTTGTTCAAGTATGTATGTGAATACACAAAAATTTGTTACCTTGAAAGTCCCATAAGAAAGGGGAGTAGAGCTTAACACACAGTAGGTGTTTGATAAACATTTGCTGAATTACAAAGAAAAGTAGAGGGCTGGGAATATGGTCGGTGGTCCAGCCACGGCCCAGGGACTAGGCTGGGAATATGGTCGGTGGTCCAGCCACGGCCCAGGGACTAGGCTGGGAATATGGTCGGTGGTCCAGCCACGGCCCAGGGACTAGGCTGGGAATATGGTCGGTGGTCCAGCCACGGCCCAGGGACTAGGCTGGGAATATGGTCGGTGGACCAGCCACGGCCCAGGGACTAGGCTGGGAATATGGTCGGTGGTCCAGCCACGGCCCAGGGACTAGCGGCTGTGGCTTGGCAGGTGAACACTTGCACAGCACACAGTAGGTCCCAAGTTTCCTCCCCAGGACCACAAAACAACCACCACAGAAACCAAAGGTACTAATGGCATCTCCCAATGGTCCTCTCCACCTTCCCTCTGCACACTCAGAAGCACTAAGTTCTCATGTACTAAAGAGGAAACTGGCTCTGCTCATCACTGACAGACCAACTATGCCTTTCATTCAACAACACTACTGGTATTTAAAACAACAACGACAAAACAAACAGAACTACATAATTGGAGGGGAAAACTTTGAGCATTTACTTTTGAAAATAAAACAGGTTAGCATCCAAGGCAAATAGCCGGTCCCACAGGCTGAGCATCCCACCACTGTAAAGGTAGACGGCCCAGGAGTTCAGGGCTAGCTCGGGTTGTAGAGTCTAACAACCTGCCTCAGAAGGCTGGGAGGGGGAGGGCCAGCTGAGCTGGATGGGCGGCGGGTGAGGGCCAGAATGCTAATGCAGGTTTCAGTGCACCAGGACTGAAACTTACCAAACCCGGAGAGTACTGCAGCCCTTCTTACCAAGCTGCTCCAAGGCTCACACTGGAGCTGGCCTCTACACCTCCATGATACTCTAGCCGTCCCCCCCCCCCCAGGCAGTTTAACACTCTACTGAGACCACACATTACCTTCTCTTGTTTTCCTGGCCGTCAAGGTGCAGCTGGTCTTCCTCTGCCACTGTCCTTTTCTTCTTTTCTTTGAGGGCGTTCAGCACAGTCTCCTTTGCACAAGGGTCTGGGACATTACTTGGTGGTGACGACAGTGTTGTGTCGAGCATCTGCTCTGGCCTGTAATGGAAGACAAGATTCTGGAGCTGGATATTTGAACTACCATGCATGTACAGAATAGAAACCAGAAGCTAAATGATACGCAACACCGTAACTCATCTATGTGCAGACACTGTCATGACTACCAAGTCGGGCATGGTGGCTTGTGCCTTTAATCCCAACAGTGAGAAGCAGGAGGATCATCCTGAGTTTCAGGACAGCTTGAGCTACTCAGTCAATTTTAGGCCAGCCTGGTCTATGAATGTGTGCTCGTGTGTGTGTGTCTCAGTGTTCGAGAGAGCTGCACAATCACCAGGACCCACATAGGGGTCCTGCAACCATCCCGCACACCCTATGAACCCAGCTCCAAGGGACAGAGGACAGCTGGGGCGTCAACAGCTGGACTGAACCACGAGCCTCAGATTCAGAGAGGGACTCTGGCCCGAGAAGAAAAAAGCAAGAGCAACAAGTGAGTCCCGAGGTCACCTCCTGGTCTCCACGCAGGGCCAGGTGCTTACCCGCCACACACACACACACACACACACACACACACACACACGTCTGTCCACACATACTCACATCGGTGAGCGGAACAGCTTGCTGTCTGGAGGGGCGATCCTCACTGTCACTGGGCTGCACACCATCCTGGAGTTCCGTGCAGACAGCACGGCCTTCTTATGACCACCATTCCAGCAGACCGTTGGAAGGGCCCCAAGCAGGGAATACTGGGCTTGCTGAATGGGATAGCGTCTTCGGGGTGCTATAACAAACCGACTGGATAAAGATCCACAATCTCTGTGGAGAACAGGAAACAGACACTTGATGGAACCGCACTTTTTTCTTTTTAAATTTATATGTGTACACTGTCACTGTCTTCAGACACACCAGAAGAGGGCACCAGACCCCATTCCAGATGGCTGTGAGCCACCATGTGATTGCTAGGAATTGAACTCAGGACCACTGGAAGAGCAGCCAGTGCTCTTAACCACCAAGCCATCTCTCCAGCCTGGAACCACAGTCTTAAGAGAACACCAAATTCAACTGACTGCAGAAACAAGAAGCATTAACACTTCTTTTCAAGAGAATATCCATCTCTCTTGCTTTTATTTTTTGACAGTGCTGGTAATGGAACCCAGGGGTGTGTGCACGCTAGACAAAGCATTCTATGACACTAACAGCTCAGAGTTTAAATTTCTCTAAGCAACAGGGAACGAAGCGTTTTTATGGTAAAGTTCTCCCACTTCATCCAAAGGCAGAAAATATCAGTTGCTTAATGGCTGTCTCCACCACAGACTTCATTAGGAGGGAAACTGAAGGCCGGGCAGTGCTGGCACATGCCTTTAATCCCAGCACACGGGAGGCAGAGGCAGGTGGATTTCTGAGGCCAGCCTGATCTACAGAGTGAGTTCCAGGACAGCCAGGGCTACACAGAGAAACCCTGTCTGGGGTGGGGGGACTGAAAACCTTGCCCACACAGGTACTTCGGGAAGAGCACACGCAGTTGGGGTGAAGGAGCTTTTGGCCAAGTCTGATGACCTGAGATCAATCTCAGACTCATTCGGAAGGAGAAAAAGGCTCCAGCAAGCTGTCCTCTGATCTCCACGTGCATACACAATTTAAAAAAAGATGCTTTTATCCAGAATCTGGGCTGAGGGTAGTGTAGCACATCTGTAATCCCAGCATTTAGTAGGTGGGGACAGGTCACTCTCATGAGTTCAAGGGACAGCTCAAGCTACATTAAGATCCTGTCTCCAAAAATCCAAAACCAAAGGCTAGGGAATGGGTGGAGTGCTTGCCTGCTACCAATGAAGCTGTGGGTTCGATCACAGCACAGAACCTGGTGCAAACCTGTAATCCTATCCCTGAAGAGGAGGAGGATGCGTTCAAGGACAGGCTCAGCCAAAAAAAGGGTTTGAGACCAGACAGCCTGTGCCACCAAATGCCCTCCCTTAAAAAAGAAAAAGAGACCGGGAGGTGGTGGCGCAGGCCTTTAATCCCAGCACTTGGGAGGCAGAGGCAGGCGGATTTCTGAGTTCGAGGCCAGCCTGGTCTACAGAGTGAGTTCCAGGACAGCCAGGGCTACACAGAGAACCCCTGTCTCGAAAAACAAAACAAAACAAAGCAAAACAAAACAAAAAACAAAAAAAAGAAAGAAAGAAAGAAAAAAAAGAAAAGAATAAAGAGATAGCGTAATGGGGGGAGGGAAGGAGGGAGGGAGAGAGAGAGAAAGGGGGTAGGGATAAAAGGAAAGGGAAAAGGCAGGGTAAGGGAAAAGGCAGGGTAAAGAAAAAGCGAAGGTGAGTTAAATCGCATTTTCAGGTTGAGCCCTAGGTTAAATCTGCGGCCGCAGAGACCGGCCCTGGGAAGATCGCCGAGGCTTACCGGTGGGGCTGCCTCCGGGAGGATCGCAAAAGTGGGGTGGGGAGCGCGGGGTAGACGTGATGCACTCGCTGGACCGCCGATGCCGGCGGCGGGGAGCGTGAGGGTGGGCGTCGCCCCGGCCTCTCCCTTGGGTCCTGCGGGAGGGCAGGCTCGGGCGGGCCTGGCTTGCCCAGGTAGCTGCCCATGAGTAAGAGTTCAGCAGGGTCCGGGCCTCCAAGCGGGCTGCGGGGTTCGCAGAGGCTACCGTTGACTGGCGATTTAGCCGGAGGCGGTGAAGCGGTGAGCGCGGGCCGTGGGTGACGGCGCGAGTCGCGCGCGAACGACGACAGGCCCCTCGGGCCGCGGGGTTCTCGGCTCAGGCCCCACCAGGCCGCGCTCGCCCCCACGGCCAGCCAGGCCAGCGCGGCCGCCGCGGGCACTAGGTAGAGCGCGAGGCCGAGGAGCGCTAGGCCGAGTGCCGCGGCACCCGCCGGTCCTCCGCAGCCGCGGGCCCGGCTCCGGCCTTCCCGTACGCCCAACGGGGGCCGCCGCCGCTCGCCTCCGTCAGCCGCCGCAGCCGCCGGAGACATCGCGGCTCCGCGCCGCGGAGCGGACTTAAATATCCCAGGGTACACCGCGCCGCGCGCCGCCGCCTACGTCACTGTCCTCGACGCGGCGCGCCGGGTGAAAAGGGGAACGGCCGCAGCGTGCGGAGCCGGGCGCGAGAGCCGAATTTTGAAAAATACCGCTTGGGTAGGCGGATTGCTGCACGCCTTTTATCTCAGAACGCTGGAGGCAGAGGCAGGAGGGGTTCCGTGAGTTTGAGCCCAGCCCGGTTCACAAAGAGAGCTCCAGAGCGGCATAGAGTCATAAGTCCTGTCTCAAAACAGCAAAAAGTAAAAAATAAGAAAAGGAAAAAATAAAAAAAGTACAGCTCTCTTACAGCCGGGTTTGGACGCCCGAGGTTTCCTTGACGCTCCTGGACTGCAGGAGAATGGTGTTTGAAATCAAGGCACAGAGCCTGGTGGCATACGCCCAAATCCCCGCATTTGGGAGGTGAAGGCAGGAGGATCCGAGTTCTTAGTCAACCTGGGCTACTTAGTGAGACCCTCCCTGTCTAAAACAAAACAAAACCCGATCAATCGGACCCTGCGTGGAGGCTCACTGTTAATCCCAGCGAGGTCAGTTCCAGGACAGCTGGAGCAACACAGTGAGACCCTGTCTCAAAATAAATACTTTAAAAAAAAAAAAAGTGTTTTGCCTGAACGTGGGCTGGGATTTACATTTGCATGCTACCACATCTTACTCTTTTTTTGTATGTACATGTGTGTATTCACGTGTGTAAGCATGTATGCATGCATATACATATGCGCGGAGGTGGTAGATCAACGGCAAGTGTCTATTACACTCCACATTATTTTTTGACACAGAGTCTCTCACTGAACCCAGAGCTCACTAACTTGGCTAGGTTGGCTGATCAAAAAGACTCAAAATCTTTTTGGATCGACTTCAGTGTTTGGGATTACAGGGACTCCCTGCTCTGCTCAGACCAGCTTTCTCAGCCAATGCTGTACCAATGGGACCGTCTTCCCTGTCCACATTTCCCCCTTTTCCTCCCTCCCTTTCTTTCCTTCCTTCCTTTGTTTCTTCTTTTTTTTATTGAGGATGATAGATTGAGAGCTTTACCTCCACAATCAAGAGCAAGATAAGACTAGACATGGGGAAGGAAGGCTGTATGGACAAGAGAGAAGCGGGGAGAGGCAGGGGTTCAGAGACAGTGCACACTGGTAATAAATACTAGCTGAACTGGTAAATGGTAGTGAGCAGAGTGGGCATTGATGATAGCCAAGAAACAGGGTGGCCCTGCTCAGCCCCGATTTCCTTCCTTTCTGAGGGGGTAGTCCTGTAGGGTTTTGATGTGTAGCTGCCACTAGAGGGTAGTCCTAGGCCTGTCCATAAAGGCACACACAGTGTGTCACCTGTCAATCTTCTTAGGCAGTGGGTCTCAACCTTCCTAATGCTTCAACTGTTTGATACAGTTCTTTATGTTGTGGTCACCCGCCCCCCTCCCCCCCCCAACCATATAGCTGTTGCTACCTCCTACAGGTAATTTTGCTCCTTCTGATGTGTAGTGGAGATGTTTTCCCCATGGTCATTGTGGGTCACGATATACACAGATTGAGAACCACTGGCCTTATGACCTCACTGAAGTCATAAGCTTGAAGGATATGGGGCCAAGCTACCCAAGGTTTGTACTTGTCCTTTGAAAATTGTGACTAACGGGACAGCAAAGTGGGTCAAGTCCACTGGGAACTCCAGCCCACTCCTTCAGTGGTTCTCCTCTCACAGAGGTGGCGTGAACAGAGCTGAACGCGCCCATTTAGGAGGGAGAGGCAGGAGGAGGAACAGGGCAAGATCAGGACACCCTGTCTCACCCCCCTCTCCAAAGGAGGAGGTTGGAGAGATGCTTAGTAAGTGTGCTGGTGGGTTTTGTCCACTTTAGGCAGACCTAGACATATCTGGGAAGACAAACCTCCACTGAGAAAACACGTGCGTCAGGTTGCCGGTAGGCAAGTCTGCCGGGCATTTTCTTGGTTAATAATTAAAGTGGGAGGAGGCCCAGATGTGGGTGGTGCCACTTTTGGGCAGGTTGTCCTAAAGATGGGGATATTGGATCTATCTATCTATCTCTATTTCTAGATATAGATACAGTGTGAAGAGAAAGCCAGTAAGCAGCTTTCCTTTGTGGTCTCTGCTTCAGTTCCTGCCTGCTGAAGCCCTTCAATGACAGACTCTGATGTGGAAGTGTAAACCAAATAACCCTTTCCTCCCCACGTTATTTTTGGTCACGCTTTTGTTTCCTCGCAGCAACAGAAAGCCAATCTAATAGGGAAAATCAGTTCCTTTACTTTTTTCTCTAGAACCCAAGTTTAAACAAGCCAGTTGCTCGGGCTAAAGAGATGGCTCAGCGGTTAAGAGCACTGACTGCTCTGCCAGAGGTCCTGAGTTCAATTCCCAGCCACCACGTGGTGGCTCACAACCATCTGTAATAGGATCATGGGATCTGATGCCCTCTTCTGGTGTATCTGAAGAAAGCAATGGTGTACTCATATAAATCAATAAATCTTTAAAAACAAAAACACTCAGTTGCAGCCTTGGGTGGTGGTGGGGCATGTGCCTTAATCCCTGCACTCAAGAGGCTGAGAGGCTGAGAGGCTGAGAGGCAGAGAGGCAGAGGCAGACAGGGAGATCTCAGAGTTCAAGGCCCCTGGTCTACAGAGTTTCAGGACAGCCAGGGCTACCCTGTGTTGGAAAAATCAAAAGAACCAACAAAAGGTCAAGGGTATGTAGCGAGCTCAAATATTACAGTTAATAAATGCACAACGACAGCACTGGTTTTAAAGATATGCTTTTTGGATTGTGTGTGTGTTACTAACTACTGCTAAGCCGTGTCCCGTGACTCTGACTCTTGACATGAAATCAAGGCTTGGATTTCCTGGGACCCACACAAAAGTAAAACAAGAAGACCTCCTCTGACCTACCTACACACGCACCTTGACCGTGTGTGCATCCACGCACACACACAATGATAATATTGTTTGTTTTGTTTTGAGACAGGGTCTTATTAGGTAGCTCTGTCCTGGAATTTACTGTGTAGATTAGGCTGACCTTGAACTTAGAAAGTTCTACATGTCTCTGCCTCCCAATAGTGGGTAGCTATGCCCCCCTCCGTAAATTCTTAAAAAACGATTGCAGGGCTGCGATGCCCTGTTGCTATGGTCTTGCTGGCTCTCCACACCTGCCTTGAGTGGTTGCTACGCCTCATTCAGCCTCCCTGAATCCAGAGCTTCTTAGAGGATCTAAAGAGAGCAGGCATTGGTAGAGGAACCATGGCACCACGATTCTCCTGCCTGCCTGCCTATGCCCCACGTGTATGCCTGGCGCCAGTGAAGGTCGGGAGAGGGAGCTGAACCAGCTAGAACTGGAGTTGTGGATGGATGCCATTGTCTGCCGCGGTGATGCCGGGGGGGGGGGGCGGGGGGGGCACATCTGGGTCCGCTACAGGAACAAGTGCTCTTAAATGCTGAGCCATCTTTCTAGCCCAGTTCTTAGGGTTTGTTGTTGTTTGTTTGTTTGTTTTGAGACGGGGGTCTCATGTAGCTCAGGCTGGCTTCACTATGTAGTTGAGGTTACATTGAATTCCTGACCTTTTTTTTTTTTTTTTTGGTTTTTTGAGACAGGGTTTCTCTGTGTAGTCCCGGCTGTTCTGGAACTCACTCTGTAAAACAGGTTGACCTCGAACTCAGAAATCCACCTGCCTCTGCCTCCCAAGTGCTGGGATCATAGGCGTGCACCACCACGCCCCCCTGACCTTCTATCTTTAATCTCCTGAGTACTGGGGTCACAGGTGTAAGGGCTACCATATCCCACCTCAAATTTGGCTTTACCTTCTGGGGAAAGGTCATCGAACACACTTGCAAACTTTACAGAGGTTTGAAAGGTGCACTGATTGGCTGCTGTGTGGCCTCCAGCCTCCCTGCTCTGAGATACTTGCTCCTCCCACCCAGGGGGCATGACTTAGGATACAGAGCATCCTTGCCGTCCCCCCCCCCCACCTTTCCTCACAGCACTTTGTCTTTATTGCTGCGTAGCTCCTTGGCTAAGTCCCTCATCCTGTGCTAACACTAAGCTTATGGCCCACTGGGCATGGGTGTCTTTCCTTCCTTCCTTCTCTCTCCTTTTGTGCGCATTGCTGTGCCTGTGTACATGTGAGTGTGTTCGCATGTATGCAAAAGCACCTCTGACACAGGACAAGCCCTCCCTCCCACAGTGGCGGCAGTTGTGATAACCTTCGATTGTGATGTGGCCTCTAGCTTATGTAAAAGGTGGGCTGTGGGCTGACACCAAGGTAGGCAAGTCGGATTCCTGTTGCCTGGAGGTTGAGAATGAGATTTCTGTCCAAAGGCCAGTCTGCGGTGATTCACACGGATCATCCCAACACTTGGGAGATGGAGGCAGGGGGATCCGGAGTTCAAGGTTATCCTTGACGACACAGTTGAGTTTGAGGCTAGCCTTTGATACAGAAACAGGAGGACCCTGTTTGTAAAGCGGAAAGTGAGGAAGAAACGAAGCCATTCCCAGATAAAGAAGCCAAGGAAATGTTGGATAGTGTAACGAGCCGAGCCGAGCCTCGGAAGCTGCTTTTGCTACAAAGTACCGACTCCTCTCTAGGCACCCACAACCGAGCATAGGCAACAGCAGTGAGAAGCTGGCCCAGCAGCTACGTTCTCAATGGCCTATGATTTGCATTTTTGATCTCACATGGAAGACGGCAATGACCAACCCCAGAAGGTCATTAAGTCTTCTTCTGACTCCCACATGTATACTGTAGTTCCAAAGTTCCAAAGGACTACACACACACACACACACACACACACACGATTTCTCTTACTTTTTTAAGTAGAAGCAGGCAGCTGGAACTGGTAACTCACTTTAACCCCAGGGTTTGGGAGGCAGAGGCGGGAGGATCTCCCTGTTAGAGGCCAGCCTGGTCTACAGAGTGAGTTAGTTCTTAGACAGCCAGAACTACACCGAGAAACCCGTTTTGCAAAATAAAATAAAACAAACCACAAAACACACAAAACAAATAACAAGCAAACAAAAACAGAAGCAGGCTGAACAGCAGGATACCCCTGCCTCCATTTTCTATGTCTCCCTCCACTGGAGACTTCTCCTTACGTCTGTAAGTCGTCTGTCACTCAAGCTAATGTCTGTACCACCTCCCTCGGAATGGAACGGAACTGAGGCATGTCACCTTTTTAGTATCTCAGTCACCACCTTCCACTTCAGAACAGCTGAGCGTCCAAGGACAGAACCATTGCTCACCACCAGGGGTCACCGGTGCACTACAGAGGTGGCTCCCGGAGCAGGCACATTTCCCTCAGGAGAACCTGTTTGTGGAGGATTTCTCTAGGCCGCTTGCAGAAGCAGAACTCAGGCAGTGATGAACCAGATCCCACACTGCTTTTAATCACACGTAGCTCCCTATTCCTGGCCCCTCAACATGGACGAAGACCACTGGACCCTTTTATCTCTCCCACTTGCTAACGGACATTTAAAAGTAAATAAAAAAATCGGTTCATTGTGTGTGTATAGACACACAATGTCTGATTTTTCTTTTCTTTTTCTTTTTCTTTTTTGGTTTTTCGAGACAGGGTTTCTCTGTGTAGCCCCGGCTGTCCTGGAACTCACTCTGTAGACCAGGCTGGCCTCGAACTCAGAAATGCACCTGCCTCTGGCTCCCAAGTGCTGGGATTAAAGGCGTGCGCCACCACCACCGGACAAATGTGTGGTTTTTTGAGACAGTTTTTCTTCTGCATATCCTTGGCTGTCCTGGAACTCCATCTGTAGACCAGGCTAACCTCAAACGCAGAGATCTGCCTGCCTCTGCCTCCCAGATGCTGGGATCAAAGGTGTGCATCGCGTGCCTAGGCTCAGACTTAAATATACCAAGAGGCAGCCCCGGTTAAAGTACGGTCCTATGGAGCATTATCTTCAGTCTCCCCTGCAGTGTCACCTGACAAACCGCAGGACTGTGAGAAGTCTCTTCCTGGAAGATCAAAGATCCTCTTCCTTGCTATCCCTCCTAAACTGCGTTGGAGTTTTTCCTGCCTCTGACTCCTGGCTCTTACATTACAAACATGCCGCCCACCAGCACGCTCCCCCCTCCGCAGAAACTGAGGATCTGAGGAGCCTTCCGTTTCTGTGTTTATTTTAGGTGGATTTTGAGTGTTTTCCTTGCATGTGCGTATCTCCACCACCACAGACATGCTTGGTCATGAAGAGGTCAGGGGAGGGCATTGGATCTCCTGGGACCGAACAGTTGGGAGTCCCCACTTGGGGACTGGGAACCGAACCCAGGTCCTCTGAAAGAGCAGCAGAGGCTCCTGAACACTGAGCCATCTCCCCAGCCCCCACGTTATCTTTTAGTGTTTATTTCTTCCAGCAAAAACATGGACTATTTTTTTTTTTTTTTTTTTTGGTTTTTTCGAGACAGGGTTTCTCTGTGTAGCCCTGGCTGTCCTGGAACTCACTCTGTAGACCAGGCTGGCCTCGAACTCAGAAATCCGCCTGCCTCTGCCTCCCAAGTGCTGGGATTAAAGGCGTGCGCCACCACGCCCGGCTAGTATAGTGCATTTTTAAAGTTTATTTTATTACTTTACATGTAAGCAGGATTTCTTTCTGCATCCAGGCATATGTATATGTGCACCGCAGACATGCCTGGTGCCCTTCAAAGGTCAGGAGAGGGCTTCAGATTCCCTTGAGCCGTGAAGATACAGACAACATGTTGTGAGCTGCCATTTGGGTGCTGGGAATCCAGTCTGCTCCCAAAGCAGCCACCGGCTCTTCACGGCTCAGCCCAGCCAGCTCTTAGTACATTACTTTGATTTATTATTTTCTGAGACAAGCTCTTACTCTCTATAGCCCTAGCTGGCCTGAAACTTGCTATGTAGGCAAGGTTACTCAAGAACTCACAAACATCCACCTGCCTCAGCCTGCTGGGCTGGGCTGCTGGGGAATAAAGTTGTGTGTGTGTCACCATTTCCAGCATGAGTGTCTTTTTGTCAAGGCAGGGTTTCAACAGGGCGTGGCCCTGGCTGTCCTGGAACTTGCTCTGCAGACCAGGCTGGCCTTGAACTCACAGAGATCTGCCTGCCTCTGCCTCCCAAGCGCTGGGATTAAAGGAGTGTGCCACCATGCTCACCATGAGTATCATCTTAAGACAAAACAAAAAACAACGTTTATTTACTTATACTGGATGTGAGTGCTTTTCCTGGAAGCTTGTATCATATGTGTGCAGAGTGACCCTGATTTGAGAAGACGGCACCAAAGCTCCTGGAACGGAAGTTACAGGCGGTTGCGAGTTGTGATGTGTGTCTGGGAACTGACCCAGGATTCTCTGCAGAAGCAGCAGCTGCTCTTAGTGGGTGAGCCATCTCTCCAGGCCCAAATGTCCATGAATGTTTTGAAGTAAAGACAAAATGTGCAAAGGAAATTGCGGGCTAAGATACTTTTGCGTCAGATCACATCTTAAATTGGGGGGTTTTGGGGGGAGCGGGACGGGTGCTCTCTACATAGATTCTCCTGGGACTCACTACGTAAAACAGGCTGGCTTCGAACTCACAGGGAGCTGCTTGCTTCCTCCTCTGAGTGTTAAGATTAAAGGTGTTCACCACCACGGTTCCTCTAGTGAGTTTCAAACCTGTTTTTCCAGATAGCATTACTACATTTAGCCCAGGCTGGCCTTGAACTTCTGAACCTTTTGCTTCAGCCTCCCAAGTGCTGAGACTATAGGCCTGTACCACCATGCATATGTTTAATTTATTTTTTTGCTTGCTCTAAAATTTGTTTTGTGTGTGTGTGTGTGTGTGTGTGTGTGCGCGTGTGTGCGCGAGCGCTCATTTGAATAAAGGTGCCTGGAGACATCGAAAGTGGGTGTCCAGTTCCCTGCATGTGGAGTTATGGGAGGTTCTGAAACTCCTCACTTGAGTGCTGGGAACCAAATTTAGGCCATCTGTTAATGGCAAATAGTTAAGCCATCTCTCCAGCCCCATTTTTTTTTTTTTTTGAAACAGGGTCTCATGTTGTCTCAAAATGCCCATGTAGTTGAAGCTGGGCTTGAATTTCTGATACTGAGCCCACTTCCAAGTGCTGGGATCATAAGTATGTCCCACTACTCCCAGATCAAATTCTCCCCATCCCTGACAGGGTCTCACTAGCTCCATCTCCCAAGTGTTAGGGCTAATGTGGGCACCGTTAGACTGCCTGGGCCTTGAATCAGCCTTCTCACTGTGTTCCTAAAACCCAGTCGCCCAAGGCTTGCAATCTAGCAAGGACAGCTACGTGGACTGTTGGTGACCCACCCGCAGCTGAGCTTGACACACTGAGAAGCCTTAGGTGGCCCGAGGGCTGCAGCTGGGACTTACCAGACCATACCAAGTCCAGGCGGGTCCACAAGGGCAGTGGTCCAGCCCCGGCTGCGGGGCCTCCGGCCTAGCACTTGTGCCTGGCGCCCCTCGCCAGAGCAGCCCGTAGCTCTAAGCAGCGCGCGAAGGCGGAAAGGAGGCGAGACCGCATGGCCCCGACAGGCACTACGTCCCTCTTACATCACTACAGAGCGGCTCCTGCGAGAGGAGCGCCAAAGGCAGGCGGTTGCCAGGCAACAAGGCAGCCGCTCTCAGCTCCCAATCAACTGCCAGCATTTGGCTGAAAGCGGGAAAAGGAGAGGCACCTGGTTTGAGTCTTCTGAGTAGTTTTTTGGTTTTTTTTTTTGTTGTTGTTGTTTTGTTTTCCTTTCTCATTTATCTTTAATTTTCCTTCCTTCTCCCTCCCCTTCCCCTAACTTTCTCGTCTCTTATCCCACCCACCCTTCTTCCCGTCCTTTTCCCCATGCCCTTTCCTAGCCTTCGGTTAGGTAGACTGGGGCAATGGAACCGAATAGGGCAGGAGGAAGAAGCCAGCCAGCACTGCGTGCCGCCATCTTCCCCAGAAAGTGCGTCTCTTGCTGCCTTGCTCATCAGACTCTTCTCTAGACCGACTGTGGCTGGGTCGTCCATCCCTCTTGTGACGAGGCTTCCCGCTTCTCGCCTTTGAGCAACTGAGTGGGTTCCCTGGCTCTTCAGTGTGCAGCCAGCCGTTTGGGAATTATCTGAGCTCTGATGATGCAAGGCACTGCAACGAATGCCCCCTTCAAATATCATGCACACTCTGCTGCAGTTTGATCCCTCTCGGCCACCATGGACTTTTGCCATTCTAAAATAACACTCCCCCCACCCCCACCCCGGGCCCCATGCTAGGCGATCACTGTTTCAGCCATGCTACACCCCTTATTCTAGGATACTGAAGCAGAGGACCACTGTGTAGGCCAGACTACTCTCAAATGTAGAAGCCTCCTGTCTAAGCTTCCTAATGGCGGGGTTACGGGCATGCATCACTCGGTCCTTGACACCCTATTGTTTGCAGTGCTGTAGATAGAACCCACAGCTCTGTGCTTGGTGGGCAGGCGCTCTACCGCTGAGTTACGCCTCAGCTTACAAACCAAGGTTTCTTTAATTAGCTTTAGATTAGTTAGTTTTACATGTGTACACATACTTGTCTGAATACACACCAGGCGTGTGCAGGTAGGTAGCTGCAGAAGCTGCTCTCAGATACCCTGGCACTGGACTTACAGACAGGTGGGAGCCGCCTGGTGTGGGGGCTGGGAGCTGAGCCCCGGTCCCCTGGAAGAGCAGCAAGTTAAGTGCCAATCTTCTCTCCAGCCCTTCTTTGTGTGTGTGTATACACACACATGTGTATGTATGTATATATATATTATATATATTAATATTTACTAAAAAGAAGGCAGAAGCAGGGGAATCCCTGAGTTCAAGGCCAAGCTCGGTTTACAGAGCCAGTTTCAGAACAGCCAGGACCACACCGAGAAACCCTGTAAATGTATATATCCTATGGGTATGTGTGCACCTGAGTATATGTCTGCATACCACATATATGCAGAAGCCTGAGGTCAGACGGGGTTGTCAGATACCCCAGCACTGGAGTGAAAGATTGTGAAGTGTCATTCCAACCCCACGTACATGAAAACAGAAATGGGAATCCGCAGCCCAATCCCCAAGGGCGCCCTGAATCCGGCCCTGCATCACCAGCACTCTCCACAGCCAGGCTGACATATTTATTGGAAAAAAAATCGAAACCACAGATGCAATGCATTATACAAAGAAAGGTCTTCATTCCATAATAAAAGTCCTGTGGGAGGAAACAAGAGCCAGTGGCTGCCTGCCCTGGGAAGGTAGGCACTCTGTGGAAAGTGAAATTCACTGTAGGGACTACTCTGATGGAAAACAGTAGGAAAGCTTCAGAACAGAAGGGGGCGGGCATAAACAAAAATCAACCCCATCCCTGCATGGTTTTGAGAGTTTGTTATAAGCTTGAGACATTTAGGTTATCACCAAGACGTAACCAGATTCCTCGGTTTGTCCCTAGGGTGGTAATCAAGTTTAACTTAGGGTCTTCAAACCTGAGGTAGTTGAGGGTCACCTGAAACACACGTCTGGAAGGGTCTATCCTCACAGCTGGATCCGTTCACGTCTAACAAATCACTCCTGGCTTTGGCTCGGGGGAGAGGAAGCACTCCATTACTGTTTGCTGGACCCGGGAGCCAAATAGCTCTTCCGGCTTACTGTCGCTGGCTGGCTGGCAAGTGCTGTCGTGGTAGTTTCCAATGTTACAGTGTGGTCTCTGGGAGCCTGAACGGTTGGAAGGGGGTAAAGCCACTCTGTTTGGAAGGTCAACGTGGAGACACCAAGATGCAGATCAAACAAAGCCCATCCTTGTTGGATGCCAACTTGGAAGATGATCAAAGATGGTAGAGAGAAAGCAAAGCCTACGCTGGGTGGAAGGCTGATACAGTTGCCCCAAGACGGCAGGTCGGTGTTGGGCCCCCACAGACTTGCTTTTCTAGCAAGGTCTCCAGAGATACGGAAAAGCAACGGAGATGAGCACACTGGCCAGCTTTAAAATTCAGGGTCACACAACGTCAGGGACCCTTCTACAACCAAGTCAGGACCAAGAAGTAAAAACTTCCCCCAGACACAAGATGAGGACCAACACCTCCTAAGATGAGAGGCCTTAGCACCCTAATGTGACCAGAATGACGAGTATTTGTGACCCTGGGTTACCTGGTATAAACCCTGGTGTCACCCTCAGCAGCCACACCAGTTCTGAGACGGGATGCCCTGGATGCGTTTGACTCTCCCAGCTACTGGGTTCAGGGCTTATAAACATAGGCGTCTAGGAATAGTGCTCTGGCAGTACAGTCAATAAGCCATTTAAATTATAGTCCGATCTTCGTTTTTTGAGATAAGGCCTTAGTATATAGCCCAGGCTAGACCCGAACTCACAGTCCTTCTGCCTCAGATTCCCAAATGCTGGGATTGTAGTTGTACATCAACAGACCTGGCATAATTATTTAAATTCCTTTTTGAGCTGTGACGGAACCCCACCTTAGATCTTCTATGCACACACCTATGCTTAATCTCAAGGCTCCAGGAGACTGCATTACCTAAATATGAGCCTCAGCTGGACGGGAGCTTCTCTCTCACCCCAACCTGAGCCAGTATTTTGTCAATTTTCTGTCTTAAAAAAGTTAATTTTTGCGGAGTTATTTTTACTCAAAAGTATGTGGGTCCTTCTGTATGAGCGAGTGCAGCAGAGACCATCGCGTCCCTTGGAGCTGGAGTTAAAGGTGGTTGTGGCCACATGTGGGTGCTGGGAACTGATTTGGGGGTCCTCTGGAAGAGAGGGAGGGGAGTACTCCTGACTGCTGAGCTATACACCTCTCCAGCCCCAGTTCCCTGACTTGAGGATCTATCTACACTCAACGCAGCAGACTTTAGTCTTTGAAGCATGGGGCTGTGGGGAGGAAGGCTGTCACGTCCCTTTTGAGTTGTAAGAATTCCCAGTTTGGCTTGACCAGCCACCAGGTACAAGACTCATGTTTAGGTAGCAGCTTAGCCCCCCCCCCCAAAAAAAAAGATGGTCTCAACTGGGCGAGATGGCTCCCACCTTTGATCCCAGCATTCAGGAGGCAGAGAAAGGGGAACCCTCTATGACCTCAAGGACAATGCAGTGGACATAGCTAGTTCAAGGCCAGCCAGGACTATGTAGTAAGACCCTGTCTCAAAAAAAAAAAAAAAAAAAGTTATACAAATCTCTATACACAAACATATATAACCTGTTTTAATTTTTTTTTGAGACAAAGTATGCAAATTCAGGATCTTCTGGCCTTGGTCTTCTGAGTGTCAAGGTTACAGGCGTGTGGTAGCCAGCTTCTTCTGCCTTGAGCTATTACAAAGTCCTGATGTGACACGAAGCAGGCAGGGCCCCTTCTGTGCTGCTGACTTACCTCGTGCAGGGGCTCTTCACGGTTTGGCTACCCAGGCAGAGTTTATTGGGGTTTCTAAAATGACAGTGGCTTTTCAGATGGGTTCATCGTTTATCCAGAGGACCTCACCCCCCCCCCCCCCATCTACTGCTATGTGTTGGATTTCCTCTCGCCGGGACACATGGGAGTGACTCTATATGCAAGGACTCTGTGGCCGCCATTGGAAAGCTGACTGGCAGTGAACACACGGACCGGTGGCATTGGCCCAGATGAGCCAACAAGCCACCCGCCCAGTGTTCTGGTCCTTGTCCCCAAGACACATTCTTCAGGCACCAGAATGGGCCCATTTCTACTGCAGATGACTCCTTTAGCCCAGTGTGGAGGGCACATGTCACAGCGGTTATCTGGGTCTCTGGGAGTTTTTGGAGTGCCCACTGAGGACAGAGTGGGGGGCAAGTGGGGCAGGAAGAAAGAAGTTGATTCACAGTGATCAAATATTAGTCTCACAACCCATTACCCAGCAAAGCTGAGCTCTGCCCCACGGGCACAGGCTCACGCTGGCTGCCACCTCTGGGTTACTACAGATAAAGAGGAAGCCACCTCCCTGCCCCACCGGACAGATGACAAGGTCACTTAAACCAGGGGTCCATTTGGGAGGTGCAAAGCGCTGTCCGGCTGCTTGTGACTAGGCAGGGTGCCCTCTGGCGGCCTCCTGTCTGCATGGGAGCAAGAGTGGGTGGTGGCGATGGGGACTGTGTTGTAGCCAGTGCCCTGCTCCTCAGTGCTTTAAGGAACCCGCCTGCTTTGGAATCCAAGCCTGGAAATGCCCAGGGATGGCGGGCTAGGTCTGTGATCTGTGGCGACTGGTGGCGGAGGGCTCGCCTGGTCAGTTACCCTCGGTCCTCACCGCTCCAAGCATCTCTGGGGCAGGTGCTGCATAAAGATCGTTAGTAATAAATATGAAGAGTCTTACGCCAAGCCGAGGTCGTTTCTTCCCGATGGGAGCAAGTGGGTCTGATCCTGGGGGGCCTGTTGGGGAAGTAGCCCACGGAACCATCTTTTTCTGGTTCAACAGGATGCGGAAGGTGGCGGAGGAGAAGGAACCACTTCCGGTTCCTTTATCTTTGCCCCTCTTGGGGCCTCGCCTAGGATCGACAGGAGGTGACCCAAGTGACATGGCACAGGAAGTTCACTCTGGGGATGTAGTGTTGCTGTTCACACCGGCTCCACTCCAGCACGCGATGGGGGTGAACCTGGTGACGGGGAGGCCCCTAAGAAAAATGTCCCGTGCACAGCACAGCCGGGCCCTTGGCACCAATTCCTTCTGTTTCAACCCTGGTGGCTCCCTGCCTCGTGAAGGTGGACAGAGGCCTTGGGCTGGCATCCGGGTCGGGAAGTAAAGGCACTCGCTCAGCTTCGGACTTCCAAGGAGAGCTGTCGCCCTAGGAAGTAGCCGTGGCGGACAGAACCGCTGAGCTGGAGCACCAAAGCGTAGCCTGAGCCGCACCGGGGGGCGTGGTAGGGAGGGGGGCTTCCTCTCAGAAGGCTCAGAGCTCAGGGTGGGGCTGTGGTTGAAACCCCTTTTGGGAAAGTTGGCTGTGAGAAACTTTAAAAACAGGAAATCAAAAGACCCAAATGACCACCTAATAATACGCAGTTAAGGGACCCATGGAACTGCAGGAAGCATAGTTTGGAGGCTGGCCGTCTCGTTCTTCCCCACAGTGGATTCAGACATCAGTCCGGTCTGGAATCCATTGGAGTTCGGATGCTCGCAAGTTTGTACACAGGACAAAATGCAGAGAACTGAGGAAGGAGGGGGAGGAAAAAGAACAGATGTAAGATGTCCCCTCTCCAAGCTCCCGGTGACAAGAAGCCTCTCTAAGAAGGACATGACCGGTGAGGAAGTGGACACTGGGCCATGTCGCCGTTTTTTCTGTGGACCTGAGCTTGCTCACAGCTGACCCTGGTCTGCCTGTGTGCCAGGGACACAGAGGAGGAACTCATCACGCATGCAAACAGAGGTGGTGTCATGAGACCCGATGGCCTTCAGCTTTTGTCACTGGAGAGGCCTACAAGGACCTGGTGTGCCACGGTGGGGAGTGTCACAGAAGGGTAACAAGGATTTACATTCTGACGCGTGGGGCGCTGGCTTGGCTCTACTCTTTGTCCGCTACTGCTTCTTGAACGGTAGAAGGTGACGCTTCTGTCCCTAGGAACAAAAACCAAACATATCACACAGAGCCTTGTGCATACATGCCAGCAGACCGTTGGCACGTGATGCTCTCAAGTGTCCTCAACTGTGCTCAAGAATACTCCAGGGATCGCGACGATGAATACATGCTGTCACCAGGGTCTGTCAAATGCTATCGCCAACAACAATCTTGCCCGGGATGGGCCTAACCACTGGGCCATGCAGGAAGCCACATACACAGCAGCAGACAATGGCAGGTCCTGGGTCAGGACAGAGGACAGCTCTCAAGAGTATGTTCTGACGGCGGTGGTGGCGTACTCCTGTAATCCCAGCACTTGGGAGGCAGAGGCAGGCGGATTTCTGAGTTCGAGGCTAGCCTGGTCTACAGAGTGAGTTCCAGGACAGCCAGGGCTACACAGAGAAACCCTGTCTTGGAAAACAACAACAACAACAACAACAACAACAACAACAACAAGAGTCAGTTCTTCCTGTCAGTTCAGGGATCTGACAGGAATTCAATCAGAATTCACGGGAGTATTCTAGTCAAGTGCTCTACTGCTGGGCCGTGTCCCAGCTCCCAAGTGGAGAGTTGTAGGCCAGCATGTCACAGCCCAGCAATATCGCTAAGCCCGTCTTACTTGCCAGTTGTGAAAGAGCCTAAGTGGTTAGGTTGGCCCTGAGTTCATTTTGTGGAATGAAGCTTACATCAAACTTTCAGTGTTTCTGTCTCCGTCTCCAGAATAGTCGGGAGTAGAGGCATGGGCCACCCGGCCCAGCTCCGGGGCTGGCCTCAGTATTCGTGCATCCTATTTCTCCAGTTAAGCCTGTTCACATTTTGGGCAGTGTGGCCTTGTATGTAGGTATGTGCGTGTGTGCGTGTGCGTGTGCGTGTGTGCGTGCGTGCGTGCGTGTGTGTGTGTGTGTGTGTGTGTGTGTGTGTGTGCATGTTGAAGGCGGTGGTAGTTCAGTGTTAAGAGCCCTGGCTGCTCACCCAGAGGACCCAAGTTCGAGTCCCCAGAACTCACACGCCAGCTCACAATTGTGCCCACACCCAGGAGGGAAAAAAAATCTTACTTGTCAATGTGGAGGATTTTATAATACTCAGTTTTTTTGTTTGTTATTGGCCATGTAACCTGGGGTGGCCTCCAATTCCTAACCTTCCTGCCTCTGTCTCCCACGCGCTAAGTTCAGAGGTGTCCACCACCCAGGCGAATGGCTGAGGACTGAAGGGGAACACCAAAAGTTTTTTGTTGTTGTTGTTTTTTTAGTTTTTCGAGACAGGGTTTCTCTGTGTAGCGCTGGCTATCCTGGAACTCACTCTGTAGACCAAGTTGGCCTCGAACTCAGAAATCCGCCTGCCTCTGCCTCCCAAGTGCTGGGACTACAGGTGTGCACCACCACGCCCGGCCAGCAAAAGGTTTTCAATTCTCTGCGATGTCCACCCAAGCTTTAGGCTTAAGGGTGCTTTAGGAATAAGAAGAGGAGAGGCAGGGGCAGGCCCGAGGGTCCTGTTCTGTTAGGGGAGAAAGCGCTGTCAGTACCCATGGGGGCTCACCTTCCTCCCAGCCCTCAGCAACGCCAGCCAGCTCGTAGTGTTTTTTCCGAAGCTCCCCTAGTTTCTGACGCTCCTTCTGCAGGTCATTTTCCAGCTCCAGCACCCTAACCTGTTGGAAAAGGGCAGGGGCGGGAGGGTCTTACCTTTCGTTGATTTAATTTAGTTAACAAAACCAAACCAAACATGGGGATTGAAGCTAGTGTCAAAACCCTGCGTGCGCTCCACATGCTCTATGCTCCCACCACTGTAATTTCCTTTGAAGTAGCGGGAACTGAATCCAGGGCCTCATGTAAGATGGGCTCTCCCACTGAGCCCCGCCCCCAGCCCCTCCCTGGGGGATTCTAGGCAGGGGCTTTCCCACTGAGCCCCGCCCCCAGCCTCTCACTGGGGGATTCTAGGCAGGGGCTCTGCCACTGAGCCCCGTCCCCAGCCCCTCCCTGGGGGAATCTAGGCAACGGCTCTGCCACCGAGCCACGCCCCCAGCCTCTCACTGGACATTCAAGATATGCAAGCGCTCAACTGCAGAGTCACCCGCAGCATATTAGTGGCAGATTCTAAGCAGGTGCTCGAAGACCAAATGACATCCAGCCCTTATAAAGTTCCTTTGGACACTTCTCTGGGATTTGTTGTTTATAGACTTCACCTATTTTCCCTGTGTCTGATTCCTTCCTCTATCATGTCTGTCCTAGTCCCACACCTTGCTCAAACCCACGTTCACTGACCGAGCCGTCTCCGCAGCCTGAGACCAGCCTTTTAAGTTTACAGCCCAGCGTAGTTGAATTCGCTTTTGAGTCAGGGTTACATGTAACAGAGACAGACTGGCCTTGACCCCTTCCTCCACCTCCCTAGAGCCAGGATTATGGTATACAGTGTGACATGAATCTCCCCTTTTGTTATTTTCTATCTTTGATTATGTGTATCTGTGTGTGTGTGACACACACATGCAAGTTAGTGGAGGTGCCCACTGAGGCCAGTCGGATCTCTAGAACTGAGATACAGGTTGTTGTAAGCACGTGCTCTCAATTGCTTGGCCACCTCTGTTGGTCTTTCTAACAGTCTTGCTACGTAGCCCACACTGGCCTCCAACTCATAGCAGTCCTCCTGCCTCAGCTTCCCAAGTGCTGGGATTATTACACGCCTACCCACGCCTGGCTTCTCCCTGTGGGAAGGGTACTGGAGGCTGATGTGCGGTCAGTGGAGACAGCCCGGCCTAAGATATGGCCATGCGGTTCTTACCTGGGAATCCATCTCCTGGCGCTTGATCTGGGTCAGTGTCATGCTTGAGAAGTCCATACTGTCTGCGAGGACAGAGATAGGGAGAGCCAGTCAAGTAAGACCCCGTGGCTGTCACTCAAGTCCCCACTGCAGTGCCCGGCCTGTTCTTTGGCACCACAATGGTTGCAAGCTGACCTGTCCCCACAGGCTCATGTTTGGAGAGCCTGTTTCCCAGCTGTTGGGGATCTGTTGGGAGGTGGTGGAGGGTTTAGCAAGTTGGGTAGGTTGGCTGATCTGTGAGCTCCAGGGACCCACCCGTCCCCACCTCCGGAGCACTGAGATGACATGGCGGTACTACCGCGCCCGGGTGGGTTCTAGGAATCCCCTTTGCTCAACAACCACTTTACTGGGCGGCCTCACGCTCCTGCCTCCCCCTGAGGTCAACCTTGGTGACAAGCTCCCTTTCCCAGAGAGACACTTCACCAGCCCCTCGACGAGCGTATCATCCCCATGGAAGCATGCCTTGGGGCGTGTTTGTGGGGGAGTTTCTGGAGCAGGGTAACTGAGGTGGGAAAACCCACCCTGGGTGTGGGCAGGAGTAACCCATGAGTCTGAATTAGGAGGAGAAAGTGAAAAGCAGGGGTGACCATCTGTGAGGCCAGCACTCTGGGAGCCGAGGCAGGAGGATCTCTCTGAGTTTAAGGACAGCCTGACTACACAGCTCGTTTCACGCCAGCAAGGGCTACACAGTAGGAAGCCACTTCAACAAAAGACAGACAGACGGACAGACAGACGGACGGACAAAAAAAAAAAGAGCATGCAAGAAAGCCGTGATCTGAGCACCAGCACTCTCTCTGCTTCCTGACAGCGGATGGAATGTGCCTGGTCGCCCCGCACTCCGGACGTCATGCCTAGCCATGGACTGTACCCCACATCTGAGCCAGAATAAATCCTACCTTTTATTTATTTATTTATCTATCTATCTATCTATTTATTTATTTAATTTATTTATTTATTTGGTTTTTCCAGACAGGGTTTCTCTGTGTAGCCCTGGCTGTCCTGGAACTCACTCTGTAGACCAGGCTGGCTTCGAACTCAGAAATCCGCCTGCCTCTGCCTCCCAAGTGCTGGGATTAAAGGCGAGCGCCACCACTGCCCGGCCTACCTTAATTTTTTAAAAAAAAATTTTTTTTATTTTAAGAGGCAGGTGGATTTCTGAGTTCGAGGCCAGCCTGGTCTTCAGAGTGAGTTCCAGGACAGCCAGGGTTACACAGAGAAACCCTGTCTCAAAAAAACAAAACAAAAGAAAATTTTTATTTTATGTACATTTGGTGTTTTGCCTGCATGTATTCCTGTGCCTGTGGGAAGGAGTCAGATCCCCTGGAACTGGAGTTATAGACAGTTGTGACCTGCCATGTGGGTACTGGGACTTGAACCTGGGTCCTCGGTAAGAATAGCCAGTGTTGTTAACCACTGAGCCATCTCTCCAGCTCCTACTTATTGTTGTTTTTCACACCTTTGCTGGTATGTGCCGAAGAGAGTCACTCTTGATACATCGGGTGGGTCCCTGGCACTGAACTCAGGTCACCGGACTTGGCAGCAGTCACCCTTACCCCCTGAGCCATCCGCTAGCCCAAATTCTCCCTTTGTTAAAGTTGCTTTTAGGTCTTTGGTGTGCTCACAATAATGAAAAAAAAATTATTAAATCATGGATAACCAGGGTCTGAGACTCGGGGGACAAGTAGAGCTATAGAGACTTTTCTCTGACTTCAGAGAAGTAGCAAAAACAAACAAAACAAACAAACAAAACAAACAAAAAAACCCTGCTTAACAGCCTGGCACTGTGGGACTTAAAAGCCATGGTTTTGTGAGGTCCTGCCTTAGGAAATCAAGCCAGGTATAAGAAGACCTAAAGGACACTGCACACGCCACGGAAGCTGTGCTGACTGGCTGGGCCACATCCCCAGCAGCCTAGGAGTGCGTCTACAGAAAGCTGGGTAAGATGGTGCAAGTCTTTAATCCCTGTACTCACAAGGGCTACTTAGTGAAGTCCTATCATCTTTTTTTTTTAAAGAATTATTTATTTTATGTATATGAGCACACCATTGATTGCTCTCTTCAGACACACCAGAACACGGCATCGGATCCCATTACAGATGGCTGTGAGCCACCATGTGGTTGCTGGGAATTGAACTCAGGACCTCTGGAAGAGCAGTCAGTGCTCTTAACCGCTGAGCCATCTCTTCAGTCCATGAGGTCCTCTCTCTCTCTCTCTCTGTGTGTGTGTGTGTGTGTGTGTGTGTGTGTGTGTGTGTAGAGGGAGAGAGAGAGAGAGAACGTGGAAGAGACCTGCACACATTAGTAAACTCACATATGCTTACCTATACACACACACATACACACACACACACACACACACACACACACACGTTAAAAAACGAAACAAACAAGAAGTTAAAAATACAAACTAGGCCGGGCGTGGTGGCGCGTGCCTGTAATCCCAGCACTTGGGAGGCAGAGGCAGGTGGATTTCTGAGTTCGAGGCCAGCCTGGTCTACAGAGCGAGTTCCAGGACAGCCAGGACTACATAGAGAAACCCTGTCTCAAAAAACCAAAAAAAAAAAAAAAAAAAAAAACCCAAAAAAACAAAAAAACAAAACAAAACAAAAAAACAAAACCAAAAAACAAAACAAAACAACAAAAAAAAACTAGTTGAGATCCCTGGGAAAGAGACACAGTGCGAAAGGCTACCTGTTTCCTCAATCTGAGATTTGCCAGAAATGGTTGAGGCCACCACGGCGGCCGTGGCCTGGTTCACTCCCCGCGAGGCGTGCTGCAGCTGGGTCAGATTGAGGCTGCCCTTGTCGGCTTTCACCTGCGGGACAGAGGACATTCACGCTCAGTCTCCATCAGAGGCCGCGAGGGCGGGGCCGAGCAGTGGGCCTGACGGAGGGAGGAGCTTAGCAAACCCCATCTCTTGTCAGCTCTCAAGACCAGCTCTGCCCGCGGCCCGTGACATCTAGAGAGGAACGTGAACCCCTGGAATACAGGGTGGGTTACCCCGCGCTCTGGCTTGCATAGTTATCTGCACGGACTCGTCCATGTGCGGGGGAAAAGCCTCGGAATCCTCAGAAATAAAGGAGGAATAGAGAATATTCTTGGGTGAAGTTCTAGTTAAAGAATTCTAGTCAGTGGCTTCACACCAGGATTAAGCACAGCAGTGCTTGACGATCAGAGACAGGGGAGGGGGCAGACAATGGTTATACCAAATCTAAGGGCGAAGTCAGGTGACTGTGTCCTGGAACTCACTCTGTAGACCAGGCTGGCCTCGA
>OZ030028.1:25765000-25862500 GCA_964023405.1 Apodemus agrarius
TCTGGTGTGTCTGAAGACAGCTATAGTGTACTTAGATATAATAATAAATAAATCTTTAAAAAAAAAAGAATAGCCGGGCAGTGGTGGCGCACGCCTGTAATCCCAGCACTCGGGAGGCAGAGGCAGGCGGATTTCTGAGTTCGAGGCCAGCCTGGGCTACAGAGTGAGTTCCAGGACAGCCAGGGCTACACAGAGAAACCCTGTCTCAAAAAAACCAAGCAAACAAAAACAAAAACAACAAAAAAAACCTTTAAAAAACAAACAAACAAACAAACAAACAAACCAAAACCCACTCCTAGCTTTGGAGGGTGGACAGCAGGTATTGGTTTTTATCTTCTCCATTGAGGAGACACCCCTTAATGATTAGCATCTGGTTCTCTATGTGCTTCCCTGTAAGCACAAGGACCCCTGTGCCCCCAAATTTATATATTTTGTAAGTGTATGTGGAGGCCGGGCGTGGTGGTGCACGCCTGTAATCCCAGAACTTGGGAGGCAGAGATAGGCGGATTTCTGAGTTCGAGGCCAGCCTGGTCTATAGAGTGAGTTCCAGGACAGCCAGAACTACACAGAGAAACCCTGTCTCAAAAAACAAAAAACAAAAAACAAACAAACAAAAAAGTGTATGTGGGCTGGTGGCTGTGCCCGCGTCATGGTGCACGCACGAAGGTCAGAGGACGGCTTGGAAGGAGCTGGCTCTGCCTTTCCACCATGGATGACCTGGAGACTGAACTCTGCTTGTCAGGCACAGCACCAGGCGCCTTTACCTGCTGAGCCATCTCGCTGGATGTGCCCTGCCACTAACAGCTAATCCTATAGAGCGTCTACCAAGGGCTGAGTGCATTTCTCCTCACCTTGAGAATAACAAAGATGCAAATAGACGAAAGCCTATGGGGGTGATGAATTAAAGGAAGTCCCTAGCTTTTAAAAAAGACTCATTTTGGGGAGAGGGGACCGGAAGTGTGGGGCAACAGCTGGAATGTAAATACATAATATAATTAAAAAGAAAAAAAAGAGTCTCTGTTTCTCTGTGTAGTCCTGGCTGTCCTGGAATTTACTCTGTAGACCAGGCTGGCCTCGAACTCAGAAATCCGCCTGCCTCTGCCTCCCAAGTGCTGGGATTACAGGCGTGTGCCACCACGCCCGGCTAAACCTCTAATTATATGTGTTTGTGTTAAAAAGCCCAGGTGCCTGGTGATGTCAGAGACATAGGACGCCCTGGAGCTGGAGCTCTGGTAGTTATGAGCCACCTGCTATGTTTGTGTGGTGGTGGTGGTGGTGGTGGTGGTGGTGGGGGTGGGGGTGGTGAGGGGCGTGGGAGGGGAGGTGGGGGAACTAAAGAGTCCCCCAGAAGACCAGTGCTATTGACCACTGAGCCATTTCTCCAGCCCATATAGTTCTTGTTTGAGGTTAAGTATCTGCAGGTCTGGGAAACTATAGGGACCAGTCTCGCCTGTCTGAGGGGTGACAATACCAGGCTTATGCCTGCCATACGCCCCGTTTCCCAAAGTCCTCAGTCGGTCCCGGAGGACCTAGACTCCGCTGCGTCAGAGGGGTTCCCAACAGCTTTGCGTGGCCTCCGGGGAGCTGGCAGGGACCCTCAACTCCCCACAGGGTCTGTGAATCTCCTTAGAATGGCAGATCCGCCCGTGATGGAGTACAGTTGGAGCCCAGCACATGTGTGTGTCGCCGGGAGGGGGGGGGGATGACATCACAGCCTCGCTCACCCTGCCGCTTTCCACAATCTCCTTCTGGAGGTCCTTGGAGGCCGCGATGAGCACCTTGATGGCTTGCATCAGGCTGGTACAGGAACCAAGGATCCTAGTGAGAAGAAACAGCAGGTGAGAGGCGGACACTTAAGATGAGCGGACCACTTGCTTTCTCACGTCTACACCAGGAAGCCCTTGAGGAGGAGGGAGGGGCAGGAAAGGTGCTGGACTTGCTGGAGGAGGCCGGTGAGTGACGCTCCCCTGCCGGCCTGCCTTACAAGCACCTTGCTGACCTCCCGAACCCCCAAGGCTCGCACTGACCTCTCGTTCACCTCCAACTTGACTCCCGTGTCTCCTGCCCGGGATTTACTGAGAATTTCCTGTTAAAAAGAAGCACGGCTGGTTTCCTTTCCTTGCTCTGTGTGTACTCCCGGGACTTGAGCTCAGGCTTCTTAACCTGCTCGGCATGTGCTCTGAGAAGCCATGACCTCAGCGCCTCAACTGGGGGGGATCGACACAAGCACCCTATTACTGAGCTACAGCCCCATCCCAGCAAGCCTGGTCCCTGAATGTCCCATGAACCTGATCAACCACCACGGCGGCCTTGGTACGTCCAGTCGGGATCCAACAAGCTGTGGTGGCAGAGAAAGCAGATTCTAGATATTTTCACCTCTATCCCTGTGAGTCGGAACTCCAGACCTGTCATCGATCGGGATGGTACACAGCTGGAGCTGACTGTTCTAGCCAGCGAGAGTCTGGACCTTGGTACATGAAATACACAGTAGCGGCAGCTACTACCAAGTTCACGAGGCAGGTGCTTAGTTAGTAGTGAGCGAGCCTGCCTTGGGTCTCATTCCGCGTCTACTAAGAAACTCTTTAAGACCTATCGGGCTTCCCCTAGCAGTTATCAGGGCAGTGAAGGGTAGCTTTAACTGTCAACAACCTAGATTCACTCAGCAAGTGAGTCTCAATGAGAGATTGGGTTGGATACTGGGTACATCTGGACTGGCTGGTTCTGTGTGTCAACTTGACACAGGCTGGATTTATCACAGAGAAAGGAGCCTCCCTTGAGGAAATGCCTCCATGAGATCCAGCTGTAAGGCATTTTCTCAATTAGTGATCAAGGAGGGAGAGTCCCTTATGGGTGGTGCCATGCCTGGGCTAGTGGTCTTGGGTTCTATGAGAGAGCAGGCTGAGCAAGCCAGGGGAAGCAAGCCAGTAAGGAACATCCCTCCATGGCCTCTGCATCAGCTCCTGCCTCCTGCCCTGCTTGAGTTCCAGTCCTGCCTTCCTTTGGTGATGAACAACAATGTGGAAAGTGTAAGCGGAATAAACCCTTTCCTCCCCAACTTGCTTCTTGGTCATGATGTTTGTGCAGGAATAGGAACCCTGAGTAGGAAAACATCTGTGTGAGGAACGTGGGAAGACCCAGGCCCACTGTGGGCAGCACAACTCCCTACGCAATGAGTCCTGAAGCGTGTGAACTGTGTAAGAGGAGAGAACTCAAGCCGAGCACGGAAGAGATGGGATGCGAAAGCCGCTTCAAGCTCTGGCCGCAGTGTCTTCGGTGAAGAATCCTGAACCTGTGAGCGAAAATAAACCCTTCCCTCCTAAGTCGCCTTTCATCACAGCAACAGAAACGAAACGGAAGCAGTGGCCGTCCCAGCCAGGTGAATGTAACTCACATCCATGTAATTATTATCAGCTGGCCTGGAAATTGAACAACGCCAGGTGGCCTGACACCAGTCTCCTGCCTCAGAGAACACTAGGACCCATTTTCTCCTCCCCCACTTTGATGGAATGACCTTGGGGTTTGATTTTGTGTTCTTTTCTTTCTTTTTTTTTTTTTTTCTTTTTTTTTTTTTTTTTTTTTTTTTGTTGTTGTTGGTTGGTTGGTTTGTTGGTTGGTTGGTTTTGTTTTTCGAGACAGGGTTTCTCTGTGTATCCTTGGCTGTTCTGGTACTCACTCTACACCAGGCTGGCCTTGAACTCAGGGATACACCTGCCTCTGTTTCTTAAGTGCTAGGATTAAAGGTGTGCGCCACCACAACTGACAACTCTCTCTCTCTCTCTCTCTCTCTCTCTCTCCCTCCCCGCCCCCTGCAATATCTCATGTAGCCCAGGATGGCTTCAGATTTACTACTCTATTCCTCAGGACAACCTTGAATTCCGTTACCTCCCGCCTTCACCTCCCCAGTGCTGAGAGCACAGATGTGCACCATGACACTGGGCAGTTCTGCTTCTTTGACAGGGAAACCGAGACACAGCAGGAGTGTCACTGCGGGAGAGCCCACAGAAAGCTCTTACCTCTATCCGGGTGGTGGCCGCTTCAATGGCAGCCGAAGTGGCCGCCATCTCCTTGTCCACGAGGTCACCCAGCTCTTCCTGCTTGATGTCCAAGCCCCTGGGCAGCAGTTCCTGTGGGCAGTTACACAGAGGTCAAGAGGAGGCGTGGTCCTTCTCTTTGCTTTGCCTAGGCCCTTGCATGGGACCCCTCCATAAGCATCGGCCGCAGGGCCTGTCACAGGAACCACCTGGAACTTGCCGAGATGTGAAAAGTCCAAACTTCATGTTCATCCCTTCTTGGCACATTCTCAGAACCACGGTGAGAAGGAACTAAAGTGAAGCCATCTTGAACAACACTTTCAGTGTGAATAGGGGTCCAACTCTACCTGAATTGCAGGTCGAGGGTTGGTCTTCCGCTCTGCTCAATCCTGGTCGCTCACAGAGACCTCACTTGGACCCAGATGATGCTATGGGACCCCGACCCCCACGTTATCCCTGATTGGTGAATAAAGATGCCGATGGCCAATATTGGGCAGAAGCAACATAGGCGGGGGTTTGGGTTCCTGGGCTTGGGGTTGGAGGAGATTCACAAGGAGGAAGAAATAGAGAGAAGCCGCCATGGGGTAAGAATCTAAAAATAATGGCCACATGGGTTGGCTAATTGGAGTTAAAAGCATTCCAGATGAAACACGACAAATTATATAATGGGATTACTGGCTGGGAATCAGACATAATAGCATGTTGGATAGATATCTGCCCCACTCTTGAGGTGATTAAGGCTTATTATAAATATAAACGTTGTGTGTCTTTTATCTGGGAACTAGATGGTCAAAGGCGGGGTAGAAACCCTGAATTGGGATTAAATATTTTCTACAACAACTGCACAGAATCCTCAGGGTCTCAAGGAGGGGCGAGAGAAAGGTTGATCCATCTGTGTGGCCGTGGGGAAGCCGTCATCCGTGCTGCGTGAAGACTGTAGTGAGGTGGCTCTGAGCTCACCCGCGTGTCTGTCTGTGAGCCCCTCACCCTACTCTACGGAAACACAATAAACTCACTGGCTCCCCAGGATGAACTTCAGAGGAACGGAACTTTGGTTTGTCATTGGGACCTTAGAGGGAGGGGGCAAACATTGTTTCTATCTCCCTAGGGTCGGAACTCTCAGGAGCTGGTGTCCACGTCTGTTTTAGGTGTTACCGCCCAGGCCAGCAACCATACTTCGAGATGGGCAACTATTTATTCCCCTTTGCGGCAATGATGCAGCAGGGGTGCCTTCGCCAGGCCAGCGTGAATCAAACACGGCTAGAAAGGCCTTCTGAGGTCGGCCTTGCCTCGCGTGTTGGCAGAGGCCAGCAATCTCAGCATAGGAGACCCTGTCTCAAAACACAACAAGGATGTCGGCTGCTCTCAGGCCTAACTCTTTCTAGAATCAAGTTGGATACACAGAAGGCCCCGGGGGAGCACAACCGATTCCCACGCAATGCAGCAGCACTCCGTACTTGAAATAAGAACTACTTCCTGGGGGCCGCAGAGCGGGTTCAGCAGGTAAGAGGGCTTGCCGCACAATCATCAGTTCTGAAGTTCGGATCCCAGCACCGGCATAAAGAACATAAAGAGCCGGGCAGTGGTGGCGCACGCCTTTAATCCCAGCACTCTGGGAGGCAGAGGCAGGCGGATTTCTGAGTTCGAGGCCAGCCTGGTCTACAGAGTGAGTTCCAGGACAGCCAGGACTATACAGAGAAACCCTGTCTCAAAAAAAAAAAAAAAAAAAAAAAAAAAAAAAAAAAACCATAAAGAGCCTCCCTAGCATCTGGGCACGTGCCTGAGTGGGCCTGTGGGGCTGGCTGGTTTTTAGTTTAGCAGAAAAACGAGAGCTTGAGAGTCTGGTCCAGGGAGAGACTCAGCATCAAAAGAACAGAGCATGACGGAGGACATTTTGATGCCCTCATCTGTCATGTGTGTGCACACGGACACAGACACACACACACACACACACACACACACACACACACGCAAACTTTCTAGACATGATGAAGCATGCCTGTAACCCTAGTATGTGGGAGGTGGATGCAGGAGGATCAGCCGTCCAAGGTTATTCTTGGCTACATGGTAAGTTGGAGGCTAGCCTGGTCTCTAAGAGACCATCTCAAAAACCAGAAAACCAAACAGGGCAGGGGATGTGGCTCAGGAGACGGCTGGCCTAACGTGCGTGAAGCCTGCGTTCCATCTCCACATAAAGCAGCTAGGCCTGAACTCCCAGCACCCAGAACGTAGAGGCAAGGAGAAAAAAGTTCAGGGTCTCCGGACAGTGGTGGCGCATGCCTGTAATCCCAGCACTTGGGAGGCAGAGGCAGGCGGATTTCTGAGTTCGAGGCCAGCCTGGTCTACAGAGTGAGTTCCAGGACAGCCAGGGCTACACAGAGAAACCCTGCCTCAGAAGAAAAAGAAGTTCAGGGTCATCCTTAGCTTCAGAGAGAACTCGGGGCCAGCCTGGGCTACACGAGACCCTGCGTCCGACAACTACACAACAAAAAGGCAAATCACATGACTAGCAATACCTCGCCAATGGCTTTGATCTTGCTGAGGCAATTCCTTATGGCTGTGGCGTCGGCTTTCTCCATGGCGCCCTCTTCCTCTAGGGAGGACAGATAGGCCAGGGTTTCTCTGCCGTGCTGCCTACAGGCCTCCGTCAGAGCTGGAGGCAGGAGAGACATTGTTGAGCGCCGCCTGTTTTCCTCGCTCTCCCCAGGGCATCCCCCTCTCCTCTGGTACTCACAGTCGGCTGGCTCCGGTGGGGCCCGGAGGCTGGTGGCACTGCCCTGAACGATGGTGTCGCCGGTCAAGTGGGCAAGCAGGGTTATCGAGTGCAGAAGCCCACTAATATCTGCAGGGCATAGGAAGTAAAACATCAGGACTCGTGCTGGGTGCCGCCTTTTGTTCTTGACATTCTTTTTTGTTTTATTTTAATATATATGTCTGCGAGGGGACATCTGAATGCAGATACCCCTGGAGGCCAGCAGGGGGCGTCAAATCCATTATTTAACTGAAGTTACAGGCAGCCTTAAACAGCCGGAGGTGAGATGGGTCCTGGGACTCGAACCCAGGTCCCTTTTTTTTTTTTTTTTTTTGGTTTTTGAGACAGGGTTTCTCTGTGTAGCCCTGGCTGTCCTGGAACTCACTCTGTAGACCAGGCTGGCCTCGGACACAGAAATCCGCCTGCCTCTGCCTCCCAAGTGCTGGGATTAAAGGCGTGCGCCACCACCGCCCGGCCCAGGTCCTCTTTCCTATCGAGTGCTTTGAACCACTAGGCAGTATCTCCAGCTCCCTTGTGTACATATGTGAGCCTGGCCTGGTTGCCCCTGGTGACGGAGACCATGTCGTCCGTTCCTCTTACCTTCCGGGCAAGCCAGATACTGGCTGCGGTTGTTCTCCAGTTGCTCGAGGCAGATGGACACAGAGCTGACTTTGGAGAGAAGGTGATCTGAGGAGGAGAGGGTGACGTCAGAACAAGGGCTCTCACAGTTTGCCCTCCATAAGCAGCGGGGGTGGGCTGGCTGATCTACGGAGAGTCCCTGCCCCACACGCTTTTCCTTAAGATAGGATGGAGGGAGGGAGGGAGGGAGGGAGGGAGGGAGGGAGAGATGGGGGAAGGCAAGAGGGCTGCTGGCTATGTGGGTTCTGGTGGGATGTACATTATCTATTCACTTTTCTTTCTTTTGAGACAGGGAACTCAGGTAACCCAGGCTGGCTTTGAACTCACTATGTGGCCAAAGATGGTACCGACCTTCTGATCGATTGTCTTGCCTCCCTCCCTGAAGTGGTGGGCTAACAGGCATGTACCATTATACCCGTGTATACGGTCCTAGGACTGGAACCGGGGCTTTGTGCACGCTCCCCAAGCATTCTGTCCACTGAGTCCTGTCTCTCACCTCACTGTGGTCTCAGGGCCCTGCTCACCACAGGGGCATGGCGCACTGCAAGACTCTTCAGTGTCTCTTACAAGGCCATGGTATTACTATTGTTGTCATTGTTATTATTGAGACAGGGTTCCACTATACATACAGCTCTGCCTGTCCTGGAACTCACAAAATCTGGTAGGCTATGACCATGTAGGAGACAGAGCCTATCGAGAGGAAACAGGTCACAGGGGGGAGATCTTGGGAGTCTCTTCTCCCTGCCCATCTCCTGTCTTGCACTTCGCTCTCTCCGCTCCACATAGAGCACTTCCACGCTTTCCTCTTCACGGAGGACTGGAAACTTCTGAAACCGTGACCCACAGTGCCCCCTAAAGTCACAATGCCTCGGCACAGAACTTCCAACGCCACCGACCTGGAAAGTGGGCTCACCCCGTGGGCTTCCGGCATGAAGCCGGGCTGAGGACCCCTGAGTTCCGTTTCCTGTGGGATTCAGGGAGTACTGGGCGGCTGAGCCCAGCAGGTGGGCAGCCGGATGGGTGACTACCTGTGGACCCTGCACAGCTGATGAGGGCAGGCTCTTCAAGCTGGCTCAGCGCCTCCTGTATCTCCCGCTCCGCAGCCTTCCTGATCCCTGCCAAAAGGATTTTCCTCTGGTCGGTTACCTGCTGGCACATGGATTCCTAGAAAAAACAAAAAAACCAAAAAGCCAAGAAGGTGAGAGTCGGCCAGGCACACCACCTGAACCCTAGGGCACTGTATACTTGGGACCACGTGGATTCCTGGCCTCTCACTGTGGATCTAATGAGATCCGTGCTGGTCAGTTAGTTCCATGCAGAAAACAATACCTGACCTTGGTCCACTGATGTTCAATCTCGGACGGCCCACTGGCCCACTTCCACGACCAGGGTGGAAGTCAAATTACTTCCTGAGGATTGCTTTGTCCTCTTGGTAGAGATAAGCCCAGATTAACAAAGCGTGCCTGTGGCTGTGCCTGGGAGAGCGTTCCCAGAGATCATCAGAACCCAGCGCGGGTGCTCCACAGCACTGAGCCATCTCTCCGGGCTCCAGTTTATTTTCTTCTTCTTCTTCTTCTTCTTCTTCTTCTTCTTCTTCTTCTTCTTCTTCTTCTTCTTCTTCTTCTTCTTCTTCTTTTTTTTTTTTTTGGTTTTTTTCAAGACAGGGTTTCTCTGTATAGCCCTGGCTGTCCTGGAACTCACTCTGTAGACCAGGCTGGCCTCGAACTCAGAAATCTGCCTGCCTCTGCCTCCCAAGTGCTGTCTAGTTTATTTTCTTATTGGATTAGGCAGGGACTCATGTACCTCAGGCGGGCCTCACACTCAGTATTGGAGGCTGAGGATAACTGGGACTCCCGATTCTCCCTGCCTCTAGTTCCGGACTTGGGCACATGTGTGTGCCAGCAGACTCCACTGTCGTGGGCCGGAGACTTCCCTCAGGGCCTCGTGCATGCTCGACAAGAGCTCTGCCCACTGGGAGTGCATCCCCAGCCCACACACGCTTTTCCTCGCATACCAAATAGAGGCCCCTGGCTTTAGGAACGGTGTCCACGGGAGACCCTGGCGAGCAGGCCAAATGACTTTCGACCCTTCGCAGCACATCCCTGGTCCCCACAGTGACCCCAGTGGCTATATGTCACTCGCCTGGGCACCGGCCAGTTTGATCTGGGTGCTTTGCAGCTGGTCTCGGAGGGCCGACAACTCTTCCTCTCTCCGAGCGGCGGCGGCCGTCAGGATACCTTGTTCCTTCTCCAATTCGGCGATCTGCGTCAGCCATTTCGCTTCTGACTGCGGAGGTCACCGTGTGGAAATAGGGAGAAAGAGAAGAAATTGGACAGTCCCCTCCCTGGGACTCCAGACAGACTTCCTGGCGCCCGGCAGGAGGTAGTGATCTATGTCTACCTGCTTGTCACTGTTTCCAGGAATATGTGTGGATCAGAGCTGGAGCCAGAGGTCTCAGGGGAGGGCTGAGGCGCCGGAGGGAGGGCAGGGAGGGCAGGGAGGGGCTCACCTGGGCAGAGGTTTCCAGGTTGCTGTGGAGGACCTGCAGCTCTTGCCTGCTGGTGGCCAGTTCATGCTTGAGGTTCTCGAGAACATCCTGTTGCTCTTGAGTCTGAAACAGAGGCAAACAGAAGCGCCGTGTGAGAGGGGACTCACGAGAGGGGATACACGTACAGAGACATTTCCCACGCCACTGACCGAGACTGTACATTCCACTAGGTCTTAGTTATACGTGAGTGGGGCACAGGGAGACTGGAGGACATTGAAAACCTGGCCCTCACCAACAGCTTTCCTTTTCTTTCTCAATAGTAATTTTTGGGGCTGGAGAGACCGCTCAGCGGTTAAGAGCACTGACTGCATGGTGGCTCACAACCATCGGTAAAAAGAGCCGTGTCTGAAGACAGCTACAGTGTACTTAGACATAATAATAAATAAATCTTTTTAAAAAATAATAATTTTTGAAGATTAGTTTACTAGCTGTTATCAAGAATTCAGGACTAGGGCTGGAGAGATGGCTCAGTGATTAAGAGCACAGACTGCTCTTCCGAAGGTCCTGAGTTCAAATCCCAGCAACCACACAGTGGCTCACAGCCAACTGAGCAACATGCCCAGACGCAGCATCTGCGGCCTCCAGAGGCCCCTGAGAACACACACACACACACACACCTCTCTCTCCTACATTCCTAAGTGTCTCTCCTGCTTACCTTCTGCTGGGCCTGGTCACTCACACGTGCAAAAGAATCAGCTAGTTCTTTTTTCTCTCTTTCCAGATCCACCTGGGCTTGGCGGGCCACGGACACCTGTTTGGTCACCTCTGCATTCTGAAGGGAGAGTAGAGAGTCTTTAGCTGACATGACTCGGGCTCAAAGCCCATCTTCCTCCCAGCAGCAATGATCTCTCAGACTGTAACAAGGAGGCAGACACGGGAGAAATTTTTTTCCTACCCAGAAGGAAGCCAGAACCAGCCATGACCTTCAAATCGATGTGTGTTTACAAAAATACACAGAGTAGGTCGGGTAGGGTTGTCTGGTGTAGTATTTTTCCAGGCTAGCGTGGAATTCACTATGTAGCCCAGGCTAGCCTCAGACTCAAAGCAATCCTCCTGCCTCTGCTTCCTAAGTATGAGGATTTCAGGTATAGGATAGTACGCCTACTTGTTTATTTTTTGAGATAGGATCTGACTGTTTAGTCCGGCCTGGTCTCCAGGGTTGGGTTTAAAGTTGTGTGCCACTATACATGTCAATTTATTTATTTATTTATTTTTTGAGAGAGGCTCTTGCCTCCACCTTCTGATAGGATTAGAGGCATGTCCCACTGTGCCCGGCTCAAATGAAGGGTAATTCTAAGTGTGGCCGGCACACAAGACAGGACTCAAGCAGTCTTAAAAAGCTGGGGTTAGGGCTGGAGAGATGGCTCCACAGTTAAGAGCACTGACTGCTCTTCTGGAGGTCCTGAATTCAAATCCTAGCAACCACATGGTGGCTCCCAACCATCTGTCATGGGATCTGATGCCCTCTTCTGGTATGTCTGAAGATAGCTACAGTGTACTCATATAAATAAAATAAATCTTTTTTTTTTTTTCCAAAAAACCCGGGGCTAAGAAATAGGCGTGTGGGGATGGAACGATGGCTCAGTGGTTAAGAGCATGTGCTGCTCTTGCAAAGGACGCAGGTTGGGTTCCCGGCAACCGCGCTAGGCTCACGATTTGCCTGTAACTTCAGCTTCAGGGGTCTGATGCCCTCTACTGGCCACCTCAAGCAACTGCATACACATGCGCATACACAAGCATACGGACATACAGAGGAAGAATACATGCATAGGGTTAGGGTTAGACCCCCCCAACCCCCGCCCAGGCTTGAGCTGTGCCTCCCGTACAGTGGGAGGGTCAGACGGGGGCTAAGCGCCTACCTTGCGTAGCAGGTGGGCGTGGTTCTGCACCAGTTCACTGTACTTCTCTTTTAACTTGCTATACCGCTGCTCATTGGCCTGGGCCTTTCCTGCATCGGAAAGATGAAGGTGAGGCTTCTGCCCTGGCTGGCATGACCCTCATTCTTCTTCCTCCAGTAAACTGTGGACACTCAAGAATTTTTTGTTTGTTTGTTTGGTTGGTTGTTGTTGTTGTTGTTGTTTGTTTGTTTTTCGAGACAGGGTTTCTCTGTGTAGTCCTGGCTATCGTGAAACTCACTCAGACCAGGCTGGCCTCGAACTCAGAAATCCACCTGCCTCTGCCTCTACCTCCCAAGTGCTGGGATTAAAGATGTGTGCCACCACTGCCCAGCCATCAAGAAAATTTTATCTTTTTTTTTTTTTTTTTAAATTCTGTGCACTGGGACTACAGGGGTATAGCACGCTCTGCTAGAAGTTATCTATTAACCTTCATTTACTAGTCATTCATTGGGGTTTTCTGGAAACAAGGTCTTGCTATGTAACCCAAGCTGGCATTACGGTCATCTTCTGCCTTAGCCTCCCGAGTTCTGAAGTTACCTGTAAACACCACTACACCAGACATAAAAGGCTGTCTTCTTTAAGTAAACTTTCCCCTGATTCAAATTCACCTGCAGACTGATGCCTACAAACACAGTACCCACATCAGCAGGGCTTCAAGTGTCACATGTCCGTTTCCCTATCCTCCACCCCCACCCCCCACCCCCACCCCCAGTCCCCTTAGGTCTATTGTCCAGCTTCCTCTCCTAGGAAGCTCCCTCTCCCAGGATAGGGACTCAAGCCATCACTGCGTCCTTGGTTGTTTTGAGCCCAGCGGTGCCACCAAACCTGTTCTTACCTCTGAGGATAAGAGTCAGCACCCCGGCTCCCGCCCACACCCTCAGTCCCCGACCTGCCCTGCCCCTCACTTTCTATCTCAGTCAGGCTGCGCTGCGCCTTCTCGGTGTCCTCCCGCTGCCTCTTCAGTTCATCCAGCTCGGTGCGCAGGAACTCGCAGTCGTCCGTAGCCTGCCGTCCCAAGTGCTGCTGCTCCGCCAGCTCTGCCTCCAGCTCACTCACGCGGCCCTTCAGCTGCAGCATGGCCCGCTGGCTCTGTCAGGGGAACCCGCGGTGAGGAGCTCGCCTCTGCGTGGCTGCCCCACGGGGGCACCAGGCAGGACAGGAATGACTTATCACGATGCTGGCACTGACCAATTGTAATTGATCTCTGAATCATGGTATTTCCTGACCCATAGATTTGACCAACCACAGACAAAACATTTTGTTGTTGTTGTTCTGGTGTTCTGGATAGGAGTCTAGGGTCTTGCTCATGTGGCCAGTGGCTATACTGCTGAGGGACAGACACCCCTAGAACCTCACTAGGGGATTTCTACCACGGAGCCATGTCCCAGCCCCTCCCTGGGGGATTCTGGGCAGGAGCTCTACCACTGAGCCACGCCCCCAGCCCCTCCCTGGGGGATTCTAGGCAGGGGCTCTACCACTGAGCCACGCCCCCAGCCCCTCCCAGGGGGATTCTAGGCAGGGGCGCTACTGCTCCGCCTCCCCTCCCAGACCCCCAGCCCTTTCCTGTGATCCTAGGCAAAGCGTTCCCCCAATGAGCCACACCCTCTGTGCCTTCCTGGGGCATTAAAGCTCAGCTCTCTAAAACTGAGCCACAAGGCTAACCCATTATTGATGACGTCTCTGCCAGTACTTTACAGCTGAGGCGTATCCTCCACCCCTTACCAAGGGGTTCTAGGCATGCGCTCTGTAACAAGCTCTCAGACCTTCTGATAGATTTAGGCAAATGATCTGTCATTCACTGAGCTCCAGCCCCAGCTCCTAAATCAAGTTTTCTCAAGAGCTTATGAGAAGCAGTGGTCTTTGTCTTCCTCAATGATGCCCGAGCCATAGTCGTGGTTCACGGGGACACTGGTACCCTGCTTAACCGCCATCCTGAAGTCACGGGTTATGACAACACATTCTGAGACCTTGAGATGAGCAAACTCAGTGACTTTGGCATATCTATTTCGGTGGTGGTGGTTTTGTTTTTTTGAGAGAGGGTTTCTCTATGTAGCCCTGGCCGTTCTTGAACTCACTTTGTAGACCAGGCTGGCCTCAAACTCACAACAGTGGTGTACCTGCCTTTGCCTCCCGGTGCTGGGACTAAAAGCATGTACTACCACACCCAGCAAGGCATGTCTATTAATCAAGTCGTCTTAGGTTGGGGTCCAGTCAATATCACGGGACATCAAGAACGCCGTGTGGGCATGCTGGTGAAACCCAGGGCATGTGGATCCTAGAATGTACCTCAATCTTCATGTTGTCCAACTGTCCCGTCAGTCCACTGATCTCTCTGTACAGGCGTTCAATCAAGTGGTCCCTGAGAAGAGAAAAACAGGCTTGGTGTCCCCATGTCCCACCCCTCTCCTCCATGTATGTCAGGAGACAGAACTGAGGTCAAAGCTCTTGTTAATTGGGGCCATTCTCTTTAAGAAAACAGTTTTTCATGTTACCAGGTGTTTACTGGAGGAAGGCTGTTTCTACTCCCACCACGACCACCCTTCTCTCCTTTCCTCTGGGGTGCTACAATTATAAACATGTGCTAGTGTACCTGGGCTGTCCCGCATGCTAGACAGGCAGGCACTCTACAAATGAAGCCGCATCTCTAGACCCATGAATAATTAACAGTCCTTTGCGGTATAAATTTTACAGTCGGCTTTTCTCATCCATGGTTCTGTACCTGTGCGTTCAGCTGACTGGGGATGGAAAATATTTGGGGAGAAAAAAGCTGCACCCATACTGACCACATATGACTTTGGTTGTCATTATTTCTGAAACAGAAAAACAGGGGCTGGCGAGATGGCTCAGAAGGTAAAGATGCCATCGGCCTGACAATCTTCATTGGGTCCGTGGCACCCAGGCGGTGGAAGGAGAGAACTAACTCCTGCAAGGTGTCCTCTTATTTATATACTAATGGCATAGCGTGCAGGTAGCAACTCTGTCCCAGTTCAAAATTTAAAGAAATCAACACACACACACACACACACACACACCACAAACACCTGCCCCCCCACACCACACACATACACACCACACACATATACACCACATACATACACATATACACAAATACCTCATACACACCCCACACCACAAACACACCACACACACCACACATACACACCTGACACACCACATACACCCCACACAAGCACATACACATACACCCTACAAACACCCCCCCACACACACACACAAAAGCACAAACACCGCTGGGCAGTGGTGGCGCACGCCTTTAATCCCAGCACTTGGGAGGCAGAGGCAGGCGGATTTCTGAGTTCGAGGCCAGCCTGGTCTACAGAGTGAGTTCCAGGACAGCCAGGGCTACACAGAGAAACCCTGTCTCGAAAAACCAAAACCAAAACCAAAACCAAAACCAAAAGCACAAACACCCCCCCAGACACAAACACACCACATACATACCACACACACCATTCACACACACACACACACACATCACACACAAGCACATACACACACACACCACACACACATACCACACACACACCATACACAAGCACACACACACACACACACACACACACACACACACAGTATTCATCTTATAAAGGAGTCTTGCACAGTGGCTGGATTCTGTAACTGTGTCTGCCTGTTAGGGTGATCCTGGTGGGTCTGGACACCTTGGATACCTAGGGTTACTGTACCTTAACCATTAGGTATCTTACCCTGATACCCACAGGTTCACAGCTACTGATCTAGGATACAGACTAAATATTTAGAGAAGGGATAAGAGACCGAGACAGGGTTTTAAATTTATGTACATCTCTGCCCGTTAGTATGTGCACATGTATGCGGGGTCTCTTGGAGGTTGGAAGAGGGTGTTGGATCCCAGGAGTTTTAGGAGGTTGTAAGCCACTAAATGTAGGTGCTGGGAAATGAACTTTAAGGAGCAACGGCTCTTAGCAACGGAGCCATTTCCCTAACCCTGGTCCCTTTCTTAGCTGGGAGATGGAACCCCAGGCCTTAGCATGCCAAGTGAGAGGTCCTGCTGAGAGACATCCCCCTCTTTCCAAAGAGCCCAGATGTTAAGGATTCTCAGTATGGATGAGGAGGAGCTGCGAGCGAAAGGGCCTTGCCTTCCAGTCCGACCACCTGAGTTTGATCCCTGGACTCCATATAAATGCAGAAAGAGAAAGAGAGACTCGTAAAATCCTGTTGACTTCGACGTGTACAGCACCTCGCCACAGCCCCCGACCCACCACACACAGATAGTCAAATAAACAAATGCAATAAAACATTTTCTTTTAAAAGAAGTGCTGTACTACAGAGATGGCTCAGAGGTTAAGAGCACTGGTTGTTCTTGCAGAGAACGCAAGTTCGGTTCCCAGCACCCATGTTGGGTGACTCAAAAACTGCATCTATCTCTGGCCTACGTAGGCACACAGGCATACACGCATACACACGATACACAGACACTAAAAAAAAAGGTGTTAAGTAATAAGACACCTAACATTGAACTCTAGCCTCCACACATGCATAAACAGGAAAGTGCACACGCATATACACATGTAAACACACACATGCATACACACACGTGAACAGATTCATACACTCAAACACACACACTACAACATCAAACATGGAGGTGGAGGGCATCTGTGGAATAACACCTGAGCTCGAATTCTGTCATAAACACATACATGTAGTTACACACAAACACACACATGTACTTACACACACACATACACACATAAACACAGAGATATACTCACACAGAAACACACGTGCACTTTCACACACACATAAACACATATGCACACACACACACACACACACACACACACACACACACGGAGTTCCTTCCTCTTGGGATAGCGGTCTCAGACAGATCACAGCTTAGCTTCATTTCTCGACCGAGTACTTCTCCTGCCCAGCATGGACTCACTTCTCGTCCTTGTTCACGCCGTTCTGGTTGTTGAAATTGAAGGGGTCACTGCTCAAGGAGCTGCCGAAGACGTCGTCAAACTTGTTGTCAAACAAAGACTGTAGGGTGGGGGAAGGGCGGAGCGCAATTGATAACTTTAGTTTATACTACTTCGCTCTGGCTGGCCTGGAACTCATGATACAGACCAAACTGGCCTCAAACTCCTAGAGACATCTGCTTACTTCTACCTCCCGATGACTGGAATTAAAGGATATGCCGCCTTGCTTGGCTTGCTTCTTCCTATTTTTCTTTCTTTGTAATTAAATAAAACATCTTAAAAGATTTATTTATTTTTATATGTATGAGTGTTTTGTCTGCATGTATGTGTGTATGTGTCCGGTATTCACAGAGGTCAGAAGAGGGTGTGGGCTTTTCTTGGACCAGAGTTAAAGATGGTCTGAAGCCAGGTGGTGGGGACACACACCTTTAATCCCAGCACTCGAGAGGCAGAGGCAGGTGGATCTCTGTGAGTTTGAGGTTAGCCTGATCTACAGAGTGTGAGTTTAAGAACAGCCAGGGCTACAGAGAAAACCATCTTGAAAAACAAAACAAAAACAAACAAACAAAAAAAGATGGTTGTGAGCCATTTTGTGGATGCTGGGACTCAAACCCAGGTCCCCTGCAAGAGCAGCAAATGCTCTTAATAATGGCTGGGCCATCTCTCTAGCCCGATGTGCTTGTTATGTGGGGGAAGCTGACCTTGAATTCCTCATCTCCTGCCTCCACCTCCCAAGTTCTGTGATTAGCGGCATGCATGACCACACTTGGTACCAAGAATCCCTTGCTTTCTTGATTTGACCGAGACCTAGCTAAGATCCCTCCACGAGCCCTAGTGCAGGGGGGCTCAGTCTCAGCTCCTACTTGGTTATGAGAAAGAGGAATCCAGTAGGCACTGTGGTTTGCACATGTAGCTGCATCGATCTTTGAGGCAGAGGCAGGAAGATGTCCAGAGCCCGGGAGTTTGAAACCAGGATAGGTAACATAGTGAGACACCATTTCCAAATAATAAAGTCAGGCAGACCTAATCTAAGCTAGGAGCCTCTTCTAGCCTTTTGTCTGTTCGGGAAGGGCGAAGTTCCTCCCGCAAGGGGTCTGTCTCTACCTGCTGGGAGGCATCCATGTCCATGAGGTCATCCTTCTCCAGGACAGGCTCACTGTCTGGGGATGACACCTCAGCCGGGATCACCACCACAGGACTGATGTGCTCTGACAGGGCCGAGGCCCGTAGGAAGTTGGGTGGATTCTGCAGAAGTGAGAACACGTCTTTAAAGGACGCTCGGTGGCCAGGCCCCGGGGCCAATGCAGAGCCCACCAGGCACACTCACCTCAGGCAGCTGGGGGATCTGAATGAGCCTCTTGAAGTACTGTAGGTTACTGGAACGCTGAAACAGATCTTTCAACCTGGCGGTGCGGAAGGAATTCGGGGATGCTGAAGAAGGTGGCTCGCACCTCCTCAGCATCTCCCACTATGTCACCTTAAAGGCAGATTGCCCTTCATAATGGCAGAACTCAATTATGGTACTACAGAGGCAGGGGGGTGGCTCTGTGGGTAAAGGCACTTTGTCATTTCATGGAGCAAGCCTGGTGACTTGGAACCCACATAAAGCAGGAAGACAGAACCAGCTCCATGAGGCTGACCTCTGACCTCCAAAAGCACACTCCCATGGCGGCACACACATCTGTCTCTCTCGCTCTCCCCACTGCCGCCCACATACATGATGGAAAATGAAATCTCAAAAAACAAAAACAAAACAAAAATAAAACCTGATATAACAGGTTGAGGTCCTTTTAGCTTGTTTGTTTTGTTTTGTTTCTTGAAACAGGGTTGCCCTATGTAGATAGGACAGCCTGTCATAGAACTCTCTCTGTAGACCAGGCTGGCCTTGAACTCTGAGATCCACCTGCCTCTGACTCCTGAGTGCTGGGATTAGAGGCTTGCACCCCCATGCTCAGCACCGATCGCAGTCTTTTATAGTGAATTCTCAGTCACCAGTGGTGAGAAAATAGTAATTAATACTATGGACCCCAGTGAAGACTAGACAGTCTCAGAGATGGCCAATCTTAATGAAAATTTGACGGGATTTAGAATCACCATGGAGACACTCTTCTGGGCGTATCTATGAGGATGTTTCCACAGAGGTTTAACTGAGGTGAGAAGAACTTCTTTCCCCATGAATCTGGGTAGCACCACCCCTCCGGGCTGAATAAGGACCAAATGGGCCCTTCGAGAAGCCTGGGGGGTGGGGGGCACGGGGAGGTACAGGCATCTGCTGGCAAGGCTGATGACCTGAGTTGAGTCTCTGGGGCCCATGAGGTGGAAGGAGAAAACGGATTCCCTCAAGTGGTCCTCTGGTCTACACATGCATGTGCCCTATGAAATAAAAACACGTGTACATGTGTGTAGGGAGAGAAACTGAGGGGAGAAACAGCTTCCTCACCGTGGCTGCGGTGGGACCGGCTAGCCCAAGCTCCTGCCGCCATGTCTTCCCTATCGTGATGGACTGACTGTGACCTCCTCAGACTGGGAGCCACGGTAAACCCCTGCTGCCTTAAGTCACTTCTATGAGGTCACTGTCACAACGACAAGCCCAAACCCCCAAACTCATCTCCTCACGGCTGTGGAATACACACGGCCGTTGGCAGGTCTCTCTTCCAAGGAGGAGTTCATTAATTTGGAGGAAGGTGAAAGGGAAGGAAATGATTTCTCTCCAAAATGACAAGGCAGCGAGCCACAGGAACAGGAGAAAAGCTCACTGATTAGTGCAGATCCCTCTCTTGCTTCTGAACGATTCATCACTAGAACAGAAACTTCAAGGAGTCAGGGCTCAAGGACGCTGCTGAGCGAGTCAGCCAAGCTGCAGGCATAGGGGAGTCACTCAAATACCCAAGAAGAGGCATGGCTCGCCTGTACCAAGCCCTAACCCTGGACAAATAGACCCACGCGGAAACTCCATTCAGCTCTTCTGGCCTACGCAATTCAGTTTACTTCTAGCCCATTCCTCCCGCCCTCCCTCTCAAGATTTCTTTAAAATTTTAAATTTGATATTGTTTTGAGACAGGGGCTCACAGTATAGCTCTGGCTGGTTTGGAACTCACTATGTAGACCCGGCTGGCGTCAAACTCACAGAAAACTACCTGCCTCTTCCTCCAGGATTCAATGTGCGGGTGGCCCTACATGGACTTTAAGTGTGTGTGTGTGTGTGTGTGTGTGTGTGTGTGTGTAGGTATGTGCACATGAGGGCAGGTGACCCAGAAGCAATGGGTCCCTGTGATTCTGAGACAGAGGAGGTTGTGAGCCATCTGCTGCGGGAGCCAGAAACCAAACTTGGGTCTCCTGCAATAGTAACAAATGCTCTTAACTGCTGGGCGGTGGTGGCGCACGCCTTTAATCCCAGCACTTGGGAGGCAGAGGCAGGCGGATTTCTGAGTTCAAGGCCAGCCTAGTCTACAGAGTGAGTTCCAGAACAGCCAGGGCTATACAGAGAAACCCTGTCTCGAAAAAACAAAAACAAAACAAACCAACCAACCAAACAAACAAACAAAAAAGAAATGCTGTTAACGACTGAGCCATCTCTCCAGCCTCTGAGTCTATCCTGTTCTATGCTGTCCTGTTCACGATGGCTAACTTTGACTGTTAGCTTTCGTGGGATTGAGATACCATGGAAACACACATCTGGACATGTCTGTGATGGTGTTTCTAGACTGGGTTAACTTAGGTGGGAATATCCGCCCACACTGTGGGTAGTACCACCCCATAGACTGGGATCCTGGACTGAATAAAGAAAAAAGAAAGAAAGAAAGAAAGAAAGAAAGAAATCAAAGCTGGGTAGTAGTAGATGCCTTTAATCTCAGCACTCAGGAGGCAGAGGCAGGTAGATTTCTGTGAGTTCGAGGCCAACCTGCTCTACAGAGTTCCAGGACAGCTAGGGCTATGCAAAGAAATCATGCCTCAAAAAAAAAAAAAAAAAAAAAAAAAAAAAAAAAAACAATAAATATATAAATAAATAATTAAATAAACAATTAAAATATCAACCACTAAAAAGGAGAAAGTGAACTGAATAAAAGCATTCATCTCTCCTCTGCCTCCCACCAGCAGACACCATGTCATGCTCCTGACACCATTTGGTGGTTTAAAATGGCTCTTAAAGGCACATAAGCGCTGGGCGTGGTGGCGCACGCCTGTAATCCCAGCACTTGGGAGGCAGAGGCAGGTGGATTTCTGAGTTCGAGGCCAGCCTGGTCTACAGAGTGAGTTCCAGGACAGCCAGGACTACACAGAGAAACTCTGTCTCGAAAAACCAAAAAAAAAAAAAAAAAAAAAAAAAAGAAAGAAAGAAAGAAAGAAAGAAGGCAAAGAAAAGAAAAGGAAAGGAAAGGAAAGAAAAAGAAAAGAAAAGAAAAGAAAGGCACATAAGGAGTGGCACTATTAGAGGTGTGGCCTTGTTGGGATGGGTGTGGCCTTGCTGGGGTGGGTGTGGCTTTGTTGGAGTAGGTGCACCGCTAGGAGTAGAGCTTTGAGGTGTTAGAAGCTCACACTCCCTAGTGACTCTCGTTTTCTTCCGGCTGCCTGGGGATCCAGATGTAGAACTCGCTGCTCCTTCTCCAGCACACCTTCTGCCCGCACACCGCCATGCTTCCCACCACAGTGCTAATGAACTTAACTTCCGGAACTGTAAGCCAGCCCCAATTAAATGTTTTCCTTTATATGAATTGCCTTGGTCATGGTTGTCTCTTCATAGCAACAGAACCCTAAGTAAAACACACCACTACTTTCACACCAGGATGGACCCTCAAATTCTCGTAGGCTGCTTTGTCATACATTTTATTACAGCAAACAGAGACGTAACATTCTATTCTATTCTATTCTATTCTATTCTATTCTATTCTATTCTATTCTATTCTATTCTATTCTATTCTATCCTATTCATTCCATCCCGTAGTTCTCTATTCTCCTCTGCCTTCCACTCTTTTCTATTCTATTTCTTTCCCCTTCACTCTCCCAGGCTATTCCACAGAGCCACAGGTTGGAACCCAGGGCTCCACGCACGGCAGGCAAGCACTGTGTAACTGAGCCGGCCGCCAGGCCGCACAAAGCACTTCCTACCTTGTCAAGCCTCTAATCTGAGTAAACCCATGACAGACCAAGAAGGCCGACATAAAGGAGGAGCTGAAGCTACAGCCGACCTTGGTGGCAGCCTGGACCTTCATTTGCCTATCAACCAATCCCTCCTCAGGGTCTCACCCCGGCCTCCCAGACCCCCGAGTCTAAAGTGTCACTATAACATTACTACAGCTTTCTCTGAACTCCAGGACAGCGAGGCCTTCTGGAACATTCGCCTCTGTGTGGAAGAGAAAATGGAGCAGCTGGTCACAGGAGGCGTGTTCATGAGCTGGTGGGGAGATATTGAAGGAAATAAAACGAGCTGACCGCACGTCCCGGCTCTCTGGGTTGGCGCCAACAGTAATAGACGTTAGTGCTTTTGCAAGCTACTGGAATTTCACATTCCAGGAAACCAGCCTCAGGGCCTGTCTCCCAGGATTTAATAAGTCATTCATCACAGGACACGCACCAGGCTTCCCCAGTGGAACGAGGAAACGAGGGGCTTAGTTCAACCCTGCGGCGTTTGACCTTTGACGTCTCCTGAGGGAATGAATAAGCGAAGTTCCAGCCAGGGATTCAGAAGTCATGGTCAGAGATGAAGACGTAAACAGGGAAAACAAAGTCAAGATGGCTGCCTCACAAACAACTCACGAAAGAGGGAATATACAACGGGTCAACCGTGAGAGTTTGAATTGCCGACCTGACACAGTCTAGAATCATCTGGAAAGAGTCTCATCGCGGGACTGTCTATATGAAGTTGACGGTGGGGGAATGTCCTGATTTGTCTTCCTTGATGTGGATGACCTAGCCCACTGTGGGCAGCACCATTCCCTGCTTGGGGCCTTGGAGTAAAGAAAGCTAGCTGAGGCGGGCAGTGGTGGCACAAGCCTTTAATCCCAGCACTTGGGAGGCAGAGGCAGGCAGATTTCTGAGTTTGAGGCCAGCCTGGTCTACAGAGTGAGTTCCAGGATAGCCAGGGCTAAACAGAGAAACCCTGTTTTTAAAGGGGGGGGGGTAGCTGAGCGACAAACACGCATGCGTCCATTCTCTCTGCTCGTGGGTGTGATGTGTCTAGATACCACACTTTCCTGCTGTGACTTCCCTGAAATAACAGACTGTAACCTGGAACGTGACATCGAATAAACCCCTTTGCCCTTAAGTTGACTTATTTTATCACAACAGACATGAAACTAATTGTACTGGCTGGTTTTGTGTGTCAACTTGACACAGGCTGGAGTTATCACAGAGAAAGGAGCTTCAGTTGGGGAAGTGCCTCCATGAGATCCAGCTGTATAGGGCATTTTCTCAATTAGTGATCAAGGCGGGAGGGCCCCTTGTGGGTGGTACCATCCCTGGGCTGGTAGTCTTGGGTTCCATAAGAGAACAGGCTGAGCAAGCCAGGGGAAGCAAGCCAGTAAGGTACATCTCTCCATGGCTCCTGCTTCCTGATCTGCTTGAGTTCCAGTCCTGACTTCCTTTGGTAATGAACAGCTGTGTGGAAGTGTAAGCTGAATAAACCCTTTCTTCTCCAACTTGCTTCTTGGTCATGATGTTTGTGCAGGAATAGAAACCCTGACTAAGACACTAATACACTGATGTATACACATATGTACGTATGTATGCGTATGTAGATACATATATATGGCTTAATAATCTTTAGCTACCACGAAAATGCAAAATAAAAACCACACTGAGAGTTTTTCTCTTAAGAAAACAAACGTGGGGGTAAAAATATGGGTTAAAGGAATCCTAACCCTATTGGCAGGAAGGTAAAGTCGTACAACCAAGATAGAACTCAAAGGTTCTCAAAAGACTACAAATACCATGTGGACTATGTGTAACCTGGCTTGGTATATACCTAAAGGAATGTCAGTTCAACATCCAGCAAAGAGATTCCTGCACACCCATGTGCACTGTGATGCCATTCACAATAGCCCAGACACGGAAGCATTTTATATGTCCATCGGCAGATGAACGGGTAAAAAGAACGTTGTCTACAGACAGGACGGGGTTTCATTCAGCCACAAGGTAAAGAAATTATAGGGCGGGCAAGACGGCTCAGTGGGTAAGGGAATTTGCCACCAAGTTTAAGACCTGCATTATTAGATCCGTGGGTCTTACATGGTAGGAGAGAACTGACTCCTGAAAAGTGTTCTCTGACCTTCATGCATGCTCCATGGATTCATGCGCGCGCGCGCGCGCGCACACACACACACACACACACACACACACACACACACACGCATGCACACACGCAGAATACATAAATGTGATAAAATAAATTTTAAAAGAATGTCACATGCAGGGGACTGGACGTTATCAAGCTCAGTGAAAGAGACCAGACTCAGCCAAGTATTTACATGTTACATATTACATGTTGCTACATAGGCTCCAGACTCAGCCAAGTATTTACATGTTACATATTACATGCTACATAGGCTCCAGACTTAAATATATGCATGTATTGAACATCTAAGTAGAAGGGGAGTATATGGTTGGGAGGAGCCAAAGGGAGGGGGAAGAAAATACAAGAGGTATGGGGAGTGGGGGATAAGGGTGGGCTGGGGGGTGTGATCTGCATTGTTCACTTCACTGGAATTAAAATTATGTAAGAGACACACCCTGGCCATGTCTGTGGGGTTGTGTCCACAGAGATTTTGTTTGGCCTCACTTTTTTTGTTTTTTTAAGATTTATTTATTATTATGTCTAGGTACACTGTACAATTCGGATGCTTCAGAGCCACCATGTGGGTTGCTGGGATTTGAACTCAGGACCTGGAGAAGAGCAGTCAAGTGCTCTTAACCGCTGAGTCATCTCTCCAGTCCTGGCTTTCTTTTTTGAGTCAGGGTCTCTTTACACAGGCCTGATTTTCCTGGAACTCACCATGTAGACCAGGCTGGTCACCAACTCACAGAGATCTGGCATGCCGGAACTACAAATGCACACCACTACCACCTCCAGGGCCTCCACAGAGGTTTAACTGAGGAGGGAAGACCCACCCAGAGTGGGTACATTTGTATGTGTCTTAGTTAGGGTTTTAGTTGCTGTGAACAGACACCATAGCCAAGACAACTCTTACAAGGGACAACGTGTAATTGGGGCTGGCTTACAGGTTCAGAGGTTCAGTCCATTATCATCAAGGCAGGAGCATGGCAGCATCCAGGCAGGCATGGAGCAGGAGGAGCTGAGAGTCCTACATCTTTATCTGAAGGCTGCTAGCAGAATCCTGGCTTCCAGGTAACTAGGATGAGAGTCTTAAAGCCCACACAGTGACACACCTTCTAATAGTGTCATTCCCTGAGCCAAACATTACGAACCATTACAGTATGCATGTGTTTGTATTTGTGTGTGCCGTGTGGCATGAGTGTCTGTGTATAGATGACCACAAGTATGTATATGCCATATGTGTGCAGAGGTAGTAAATCGATGCCAGATATCTTCCTCTCGATCATTCTCCAACTGATTTTAAGACAGTGTCTATCCCTGAGCTGAGAACTCGACACTCTGCTAGTATGGCTGGCCACTGAGCCTCAGGGGTCCCACTGGCTCTCTCTCCCACGTTACAGATGCGCTCAGCCACACGTGGCTTTTTCTATGAGTTCTAGGGGTCAGAACGCAGGTCCTCAGTGCTTCCTGCTTGGATTTCGTTCCCTTCCCTGGGGCCACTTACTTCGTGAACTGCTCCATGAAGCGGTCTCGGTGGCCCTGCAGGGTGTCAGCTGGAAGACCTGGGGGTGGGGGGGAAACAGTAGGAACATGTCAGTTCATGGAAGGGGGTGGGGTGGGGGATGGAGGGACCAGCCTTCCTTCCCAGGCTGGCCCTCCTCGCTGAGATGCCCAGAGCTTTGGAAACTAAGGCAGCCCCGTAGCAACGTGGGATCCTCAGCTTCTGCACTGGGCCAGGCAGGGTGCATCTGGCATCCCCGGGGAAGCCGTGGTTCATCAACGGCAGGCCGGACAAGGGCAAGTGGGAGTGTGGTTCTCTCAGCGGTGGGGTGCATCCCAGGCTATAGGGTGTGGCTAATTCTGTCACACTGCAGGAGCACTGGTCCTTAGGGCCAGTCCCTGACGAAGGAATGTCTTCTCTGAGGTCCTTTCAGGTTGCAGACCACCACGAGAGGCTGCGTATTTCAACGATGCACCAAAACTCAGTTTTTACTTTATTTACTTTTGAGAGAAGGTATTGCTGTATCGCTCAGGCTGGCTTTGAACTCATGAGGCTCCTGCTTCATTCTCCTATGTGCTGGGATGATAGGCATCAGGCTACACACCCGGCTTGATTTCATTGATTACCAATTTAAGTCCCCCTGTCCCTCTCCCCCAGTTTCCTCCCCTCCTTTTATCCCCCCCTTTTACTTTCTTTCTTTCTTTTTTTTTCTTTCTTTTTTTTTTTTTTTTTGGTTTTTTTTCGAGACAGGGTTTCTCTGTGTAGTCCTGGCTGTCCTGGAACTCACTCTGTAGACCAGGCTGGCCTCGAACTCAGAAATCCACCTGCCTCTGCCTCCCAAGTGCTGGGATTACAGGCGTGTGCCACCACGCTCGGCTTCCCTTTTCTTTCTGACATACAAGTCTAGTATGTTAGCCGGGCTAGCCTCGAATTCCTGGGCATAAGCCATTCCCCTGCCTCGGCATCTCTTGTACCCCAAACAACAAACCCTACCACCATGTTGTGCTTTTTCTTCACTTATTTGAGACACAGTCTCAGACCGTAGCCCTGATTGTCCTGGAACTTACGATGTAGCCGAGGCTGGCCTGGAACTTCCGACTATCCTCTTGTCTCTGCCTGTGATTACAGATAATTACCAACGGGCTTTGTTTTGGTTTTTTTGAAGGAGTGATATAATCACAAATTATATGTATACATTCTCATTTTTGGACGTAATGAATGTGCCGGGCAACTTTAATCCCAATACTCAGGAGGCAAGAGGCAGACAGATCTTGATAGTTCCAGGCCAGCGTTGTCTACAAAGGGAGTCCCAGATAGGCAGGGCTCTGTCACAGAGAAACCCTGTCGGGGGTGGGGGAAGGGGCGGGGAGGAGTGGGGAGCCTGAGCCAGGCAGATAGAACGCTGAAGGTCAGCCGGGACCACATAAAGACCTTGTTTCAAAAGCAAACCGAAAAAGATACAGTTAGACCGGAAGATAGAAATCACACTTAATTCCAAAACCCTAATCTCAGTTATAGTATGAGAACAATACCAGTAAAGGCAGAATTGAGGAAGATTCCATAAAAAAAAAAACAAAACCCATAACCGGAACTCAAACCTGTCAAGGTCATCAAAAACAAGGAAGTCTGACAAGCTGACACAGCTACAGTGGGCCTGAGAAGAAGCAGAGATTAAGCATTATGGGATCCCGTCTTAGAAAAAGGAAACTGGGTAAGAATTATGAATAACTGAGTAAAGTGTTAGGGGCATGGCTCAGACATAAACCACCTGCCTAGAATGCCCCAGGTAGGGGCTGGGGGCATGGCTCATTGGTAGAACCCCTGCCTAGAATCCCCCAGTGAGGGGCTGGAGGCGTGGCTCAGCCCTGCCTAGAATCCCCTAGTAAGGGGTTGGGGTCTTCACTCAGCACTAAAGTGCTTGCTTAGTATATGTTCCTTTACAGCACACAAAAAGTATTAATATAGGCTCATAAACTGACAATCGTCATGCTAACATGAATTTAACAACAGAAGGGCTGGGCAGTGGTGGCGCACGCCTTTAATCCCAGCACTTGGGAGGCAGAGGCAGGTGGTTCGAGGCCAGCCTGGTCTACAGAGTGAGTTCCAGGACAGCCAGGACTACATAGAGAAACCCTGTCTGGAAACAAACAAACAACAACAACAAAAAAAAAAAACCAAAACCCCAGAAGGTGGCTTGTGCCTGTAATCCCACGGTCTGGGAACAGAGCAGAAAGAGGTAGGTGGATTAAGAACTCAAGGTTATTCTGGGCTACACTCTGAGTTCAGGGCCAAGCTGGTATATACAGCACTCTCTCAAATAAACAAAACAAAACAAAAATACATAAAATATATAAGAAAATAAGTTCACCTATGCTTGGCATATATTTTTTATTTAACTGCTTTTATATTTATGTATTTTTGTGTACAGGAGTGTTTACCACTTCATGTATGTCTGTAGACAGTGTGGACGAAGTGCTCTCAGGAATCCAATGAGGATGTCAGGTCCACTAGAACTGGAGTTCTAGATGGTTCTGAGCCACTAGGTGGATATTGAAAATCAAACCCAGATCCTCGGAAAAAGCAGTCAGTGCTATATTCCTGAGCCATTTCTCCTGCCCTTATCTATACCTATTTATATTTTGACATTTAGTCCAGGCTGACCTGATTCTCCTGCCTCTACATCTCGAGGCCTGAGATTACAGGTGTGGGCCACATGCCCTGGTGATGTGGTCCTAACAGCAGGTTTCCACACCGGCCAGTGAGGAAAGCCATCGGCCACCAGGGTGGACTCCCAGCCTTGAACTGAAAACGTTTCTAAGCAACAGGGTCTCCTTCCCTTGGGATTTGGCCCACCCTCCCCGCTTCCTGTAGGCACACCCTAGGGCTCCAAATGCTTCTCATCCTGGAAGAGCAAACTGCAGACACCCCCTAGGGAAATGACCCCACGTTAATCAGTGACTGTTTCTCTTATCTGGTCTCAAATAACCAGGTGTGGCCGAGAAGAGGTCCAGGTAGAGGCGTTCGCTGCCAAGCCTGATGACCCAGGAGGAAAAAGAGAGAACTAACTCCTATAAACGGTCCTCTAGCTTCTACATGTGTGTATGAACACACGCACACATGCCCCAAAACAAACACACGAATAAACATATAAACGAATGAAATAACAAGCATGTAAAGACAAAAACCACAAGCAGGTCATGACTTGTAAGTCAATTGTTTTTAAAATATTGCCTGTTTCATGTGGCATGTGTGTGTGTGTGTGTCTGTTGTACATGCATCCACTTTTTTAAGCTTAATTTTATTTTTTTCCCTCCTTGAGACAGGGCTTTGCTACGTCAACGAGGCAGGCCCTGGAATCACCATGAATAGCGTCCATGCCTATCTACGAGGTTTTAGGTTTCCCACCATGCTCTGGGCGTTCTTTGGGGTGGCCATCTGGGCAGATGACAGTGAGGGGTGCTCTCACAGCTCGGGGAAAAGAACACCTAAAACCTGCCAGTGAGGATTTACAACAGCTTTATACAGGGAATGTGCATTTAAGGATGAAGATTCTGAATGATTGGCTGAATGAATGGGTGTGCGCCTGCACCCCAGGTCAAAGGCCAACCAGTGTGGCAGGTTCTCTCCTTCCATGATGTGGGCTCTGGAAAGAGAACTCGGGTCATCAGACTGGGTGACAAGTGCCTTTTCCCTGAGCCAATCGTGCCAGCACACCTCTAGCCCCAGCCAGCTGACCCGTATGTGGTACCAGCCCGCCCTTCCCCCCGCTGCCATCCACCGTATCAGCCCAAACTTTAAAATGAGGACAGCAAGGGTAAGAAGTTCTGCAAACCAGCAGCTCTCGGACCACACAGAGGATCTGCTGCTGGGCAGGAGACTGCCCTCCTGAGCTTGGAGCAATTGTGATTCATTTCTTGTTTTTTTTTTTTTTTTTTTTCTCTGTATAGCCCTGGCTGTCCTGGAACTCACTCTGTAGACCAGGCTGGCCTCGAACTCAGAAATTCGCCTGCCTCTGCCTCCCAAGTGCTGGGATTAAAGGCATGTGCCACCACTTCCCGGCTCTTGGGTTTGTTTTTAAGAAAGTGTCTTGTGTTTAAGAAAGTATCCTACTGTGTGAACAAGGCTTGCCTAGTGGCGTATGTACCTCAGGCTGGCCCTGAACTGTCAGATCCTTCTGCCTTTGCCTCCTTCTACTGTAGGGATGTGCCACCACAACCACCTGTAGTTCATCATTCTGCCCTGTGGGGATTGAACTCAGGGCAGCATGCATGTGTTAGTTAAGATCTAGATAACTAAGCCACACACCCCCCCTCACTGGGGGATTCTAGGCAGGGGCTCTACCACTGAGCCATGCCCCAGCCCTCACTGGAGGATTCTAGGCAGGGGCTCTACCACTGAGCCACGCCCCCAGCTCCTCACTAGAGGATTCTAGGCAGGGGCTCTACCACTGAGCCACGCCCCCAGCCCCTCCCTGGGGGATTCTAGGCAGGGGCTTTACCACTGAGCCATGCGCCCAGCCCCTCCCTGGGAGATTCTAAGCAGGGACTCTACCACTGAGCCACGCCCCCAGCCCCTCACTGGGGGATTCTACCAAATGCTGTACCATAACTAAACCCTCAGCTAAGGACTTCCCAGCAAGTTTTCTACCACTGAGCCATACTAGCCCTGCACCTGTTTTCCGTTTTCTATTCCGCTCTAAAATTCCATCTATCAGAACGGACTAGACATTGCTAGACGGCCTGGAGGTCACGGTATTAGCTCCTGTAGGTGTGTTGTTCTTTCTGTGGCTTTTGGTAGGGGCTGGAGAGATGGCTCAGTGGTTAAGAACATTGACTGCTCTTCTGAAGGTCCTGAGTTCAAATCCCAGCAACCACATGGTGGCTCACAACCATCTGTAATGAGATCTGATGCCCTCTCCTGGTGCATCTGAAGACAGCTACGGTGTACTTACATATAATAAATAAATCTTTAAAAAAAAAAAAAAAAGACTATCTTTGGTGAATGGCGGAGGTGGAGGTGGAGACGGACAGAGAGAACGGTCCTAAGACACAGGACTGTAAGGACAGGAACAGGACTGGGTAATCTAAAGCGTGGGCTGCTCCCTCTCACTCTGAGATGGCTGGGAGCCGCAGGCCCTTTGGACCAGAGCGGAAGGCCAGGGGTACCGAGGGCGCGGCCTGCGGCAGGCCTCTGGGAGCTTGCTGAGGCGGTGACGCTGTGCCTGGCCTGGTACGAAATGGCTGAGCCTGCCGTACTCACAGGAGTGGAGCTTGAAGAGCAGCTTGACGGTGTAGTCGTAGAGGTGACTGCAGTCCAGGATGACCTGGATGAGCGGCGCGAGGCGGCACTGGCCAGCTGTGGTCACGGACACCGAGCGGGACATGTCCAAGGAGTTGAACACTGGGGAGGGAGATGGGGAGGAAGACCAGAGTGAGGTCGAAATCTCCACAGGGGGGCAGAAGCAGGGACATGATATACAACCAGACTTGGTGTGCCTGCCAGTGAGTGGAAGGGTAGAGACCGGTGGATCCTTTAGTTCTGGTCTACAGAGCAAGTTCCAGGACAGCCAGGGCTACACAGAGAAACCCTGACTCAGGAAACCAGAAAAAGGCTGCCCACAGGCTGATCGGAAACACTCAACATAATTCTACTCTTTCCTGCCTCTACCTGCTTGGCGCTCGGAGAAGAATGCACCACCATGCACAGTCTACATAGGATTCGAACCTAGGACTCCGTGCATGCTAGGCAAGCACTCTACCGATGGTGCCACAGATTTTGCCTCAGTTTCTTACTCCTGGCGTCCACCACATTACCTTACCCCTGGCAAGGGCTAGCTGACTTTCTTGCACGGGCTGGCCACTGAGCCTGGAGAATAGATATATGTAGCAATAACGCAAGACCTTCCTGCTGTCTCAAACTATGTGGAGCTTAGTAGGGGCCATGAGTAAACACAAAGACCTTGGGTGGCTTCACCTTGTCAGTCTGCACAGATTATGTGAGTGAGTTTGGCCACCGTCCAATGGCTGTTGGAAAGGACAAAGTAGCCTCTGGGGACTTGATGGCCAGAACTTCTGGAGGGCAGCAACGTGGAAGGGGCAGAGGGGCCGGTCTCCCTATCTGATACGAAATAACTTTCTTCAATAATGTGCAGGAGCAGCCTGGCACACCTGCCTTTAGTCCTAGCACTCTGGAGCCGGAGGTGGGCGGATCTTAAAAAAACAAAACAACAAAACAAAAAAACTACAGGTGCATCCACCTCTGCCTGCAAGGAGAGAGCAGAGGTTGGAGTGACAGGCCTGCTTCGATGCTCTCTGCTGAGCTGCGTGACAAACAGGGCTCAAGCGGAAGGGCGTGGCGGTGTGAGCCTGTACTCCTGACGCTCAGATGGCTGGGCTAGGAGGACGCTGGGAGAATGCGGCCAGCCTGCGCTACAGCGATGCAAAAAGACAAATAACAAACGGGCTGGACCAGCTGGAGCAAGCAGAATCAATCAGGCTGGGAATCAGGAGATGGAGTCCCGTGACAGCCTGGTTTGGCTAAGAGGGAAGAGACTTACCAGTCTGGAAGAGGTTCAGTTCGCACTCCAGGTAATCAAACATCTCCACTGTGAGCTGAAAACTAACACGAAGAAACAGAAATTAAAGTCTATAGGCCTGACTCTCCCTCAATGCCTTAACCCAATGATGGGGATGGAATCCATGACCTTGTACACGCTAAGGAAGTATGATACATATAAGTTACACTCCCAGTCCCTCCCTTGGGGATTCTAGGCAGGGGCTCTACCACTGAGCCACGCCCCCAGCCCCTCATTGGGGGATTCTAGGCAGGGACTCTACCACTGAACCACACCCCCAGCCCCTCATTGGGGGATTCTAGGCAGGGACTCTCCCACTGAGCCACGCCCCCAGCCCCTCACTGGGGGGATTCTAGGCAGGGACTCTACCATTCAGCCACACCCCCAGCCCCTCCCTGGGGGGTTTCTAGGCAGGGGCTCTACCACTGAGCCACGCCCCCAGCCACCAAAGCCAGGTTTTCACACCACCCTCATGCTCTGTCCTGCTTCCCTACGCTGAGGGTTCCCACGTGCACAAGGTGTATACTTGTCTGCGTCTGCACACACGCCAGCTTCCTCCTAAGCATATATTATTTAAAGACTAAGCCTCTCAATGTTCCTCAGGGAAAAAGAGAGATGACAGTGCTTAGTTTTAGGTTAGAAAGTGGAGGCTAAGACAGGGAAGCCATGGGGAAATACGTCTGGGCAGGATTCCAGCCGGATTCAACACTAGCGGTAAGTGGTCCCGAGGACAAGTTACCCAGGGGACTCAACCCTCACCCCAGCCTCTGCCTCCTTCCGTCAGGCCCTCTTACCGTCACCAGGGGCAAAAAAATCACAAAAGCTTACATCCCTAGTAGGCCTGGAGCAGAAAGATGGCCACTTACAAGTTGTTAACGTCACTTTCTCCGGCTTCATCCAGCTGGCGGTCGCTCATCTGGAGGTTGCCCGGGAACCTGGGATTCTGGAAGGAATCGGAGTGAAGGAAGACAGAATGAAGCACAGGAAGGCCGAGGGTGCAGCTCAGTGGTTAGAGAGTGCTATTAGAGGTACAGTGGCTCCCTAGCAAGCACTAAGACCTGGGTTCAATCCCCGGTACTTCAGGAAAGAGAATAAAAGCCCTCACATAGCCCAAAGGGACCGGGGTGGGGACAAGCTGCCTATATTAAGCATGTAACAGGTCCTATGTCAACGACATTCTTTTGAGGAAGACAGGGTCAGTGTATATGACCTCACAAACAGACAGACCCTTTACTGACTCCCAAGAAAGAACACATCCTATTGAATACCCATCGTCGGACCTGAAGGCTCCTCCCTTGGACCCGAAGACTCCTCCCTCGGACCCGAAGACTCCTCCCTCAGACCCGAAGGCTCCTCCCTCGGACCCGAAGGCTCCTCCCTCAGACCTGAGGTTCCTCTCTTGCAACACGAGCCCCTGAACACTCTGAGCATGTTCTCCCCACAATGAGAACACAATGAGACCTAGCATGTGAGACTGTTTCCCTGCCAATCATCTGGAATCCCTGGGTAACACACTCATTTATCATGGGTCTCCTCTGATTCCCAGACCATCTCCTCAGCCTTGGCAGTTTAGCAGAGCTGCTCTTGTGAGCTCATGGGAGTCTAGATGACACAGGCCCATGTATTCAAGTGTTTTTTGTTTGTTTGTTTAATATTTATTTATTATATTTAAAGTACACTGTAGCTGTCTTCAGACACTCAGGAAGAGGGCGACAGATCTCATTATAGGTGGTTGTGAGCCACCATGTGGTTGCTGGGATTCGAACTCAGGACCTTCGGAAGAGCATTCAGTGCTCTTAACAGCTGAGCCATCTCTCCAGCCCTCAAGTGACTTTTTCTTTTCCTTTAAATTTTGTTTTCTTTTTCTGTTTTTGTTTCTAGGCATGGTCCCATGTAGCCCAGGTTGAATCATACTATGTAGCTAAGGCCAATATTGACCTTTTCAATCTTCCTGTCTCCACATCCTAAGTGTTGGGGTTACAGGTACGCACACCCTACTAGGTTGATGCTGGGCTGGGCTTTGGGCATGCTAGGCAGGCACTCGGTCCATGTAGCTACATCTCCTTCTGGTAATCCTCCTGCCTCAGCTGCTGGACACCATAGGACAAGGGAATAGATCATATTGAGACAGGTGGTCATTGCCTCAGAGAGCTTATAATTCCAGAGTGACACTTTGACGTGGAGCTAGAACAAGAGGAGGCTCCACTTATTCTTTGATTTCTCACTCTTTTGGGTAAAGGGGGTTCGAGGCAGGGTTTCTCTGTGTAGCCCGAGTTGTCCTGGAACTCGCTCTATAGGCCAAGCTGGCCTCAAACTCACAGAGATCCACCTGCCTCTGCCTCCCGAATGCTGAGGCTAATAAAGGTGTGAGTCACCACTGCCTGGCTCTAAGCAATTTGTTTAAGGTTTATTTTTATTTTTGTGTATGAGTGTTTTGCATGCACTTATGAATATTCGCTGGGTATATGCTTGGTGCCCATAGAGTGCAGCAAAGAGCCATGGGTCTCCTAGAAGTGCAATGACAGATGACTGCTGCAGTGCTGGCGCTGGAACTGAACCCTACTCCTCCTTTAGAAGCAGCCTGTGCTCTTGATCTCTGAGCTATCTAACCAGCCCTGAAAAGAACTGACTCTCATGGGATGTCCTCTGACCCTACTGCCACCAATAAGCAAATAAACAAACAAACAAACAAACAATCCAAATCCTAGACAAGAGGGATTGGTTGTGCAGCAGTTCACAGAACTTGCTCTTTCACAGGAGGTAGGGTGAGGTCTCAGCACCACTGGAGAACCTCAGATCTGTCGACATCTCTTCTTCCGGAGGACCTGCTGCCCCCTGCTGGCCTCCTTGGGCACTGCATGTACGTAGTGCACGCACATATATGCAGGCCACACACAAACTTTCTATCTATCTATCTATCTATCTATCTATCTATCTATCTATCTATCTATCTATCATCTATCTATCTAGATGTTTGCATTTTTCCCAGGGAACACTTCCCACTAGACGTTGGTCGTTTTCCTATTTGTGAAATGAGAATCAGAACAACCCAGGAGCATAGGTCGAAAGGCTGGTCACACCCTGGGCTCCTTCACACCACTGGTCTATCAGTTGATTTCCTTTCAGAGTTGGGCCGTAGCGTCCCCACTCTCTGAGGTCCCAGGCTGTTCCCCAAAGTGATAATAAAGACCAAGGAGAGGCTGGAGGGAGGCGGGACCAGAGGGAGGTGGGGCCAGAAGGATGGGGCAGGGGCGGGGCCGGAGGGAGGCGGGGTCGGGGGGCGGGGCTGGGGAGGGCGGGCTAGAAGGAGCAGCTTGGTGAGGGAGCGGAGCCACGGAGAATGGCTCACTTTGGTGTGGTACTCCATCCTTGTTCTCAGCAGTTTGAGGTAGATGCTGCACAGCTGTCCATACCCCTCGCTCAGGTGGCCCTTGGGGAAGAAGAGAGGAAGCTGCATCAGTAGTGAGGCAGGGCTGCCTCTTAAATCATCTTCTTGGGCCGCCTGATTGCTCAGTGGACAAGGGCTTCCGCGGTCGGGTACAACAACCTTACTTTAATCCCTGGGACCCGCCCGGTGGAAAGAGCCGAGGCAGAAAAAAATGGCCCAGAGGGTAAAGCTGTTTTCCACCATGTCTGTTCACCTCAGGGTCCCACACAGTGGAGGAGAAGGGCGGACTCCGGCAGCCAAGCTGGGTGGCGTGCACATACCCTCCTACACACACACACACACACACACACACATGCAATCTAAAACAAGAAATAGACATTTAAAGGGCGTTTATTTCCAGCCGGCACTCTAATATGGAGGGCATCCCTGAGGACAATCAATTCCATTTTCCTCCACTCGGTTCTGTGATAAAAGAAGTAAATTCCAGTGCTGGGAAGGAGACCCAGCCGACACTCCCAGCGGGACCTCCCCAGAATTCATAAACATCCAGCGGAGCGTTTAATTGAGAGCGATCTCTATGGGGGCGAACACAGGTTCTCTCTGGAGGAACCTGTCTTCGTTACCGACTTCAAAGAATCGCGTTCCCAGCGGAGGATCAAAAAGCACAAAAGGAAAATGAGCAGAATAACTAAAATTCACCAGAAATGCCAGATGGCCAGACAGAGCTCCAAGGACAGATAAGGGGGTTATAAAAAGCAGTGAACGGCACGGGCATCATCAATATAGGCGCAAAATATTTGCAAGGCATGAGCTCCGGTAAAGGGGCGCGGCTCAGCAGTCAGGAATGCACGCTGCTCTTGCAGAGGACCAGAGTTCGGTTCCCAGCTCACAGCTCTCTGTAACGCCAGCTCTTGTGGATGTGACACCTTCTTCTGACCTAAGTCAGAACCCCGCCACCATGCCCATACGCCCCCAGAGACAAAAAAGGAAAAGAAAAGAAACAAAGAAAAGAAAAGAAAAAGGTATTTTAAAGGAATCCAGGTGTGGCCTTGTACACCTGCGATCCCAGCACGGGGGAAGCTGAGGCAGGAGGCTCTGTAACAGAAGCTAGCCTGAGCTACAAAGTGAGACCCAATCGATCCATAAAAGAGAAGAGGGTTGAGATAACAAGAAGAAACACGGGGCTGGGGAGACGCTCTGCTTGCCGAGGATCTGAGCTACTCTCAGGCTCGGCTGCAACCCCAGAGCCGGGGAGGCGGACGCAGGAGGATCCCCAGGGCTCACTGGACAAGCAGATTAGCCCAATCGGTGAGCCCCAGGTCCAAGGAGGTCCTGACTTAAAACTCAAGGTGGGAGGCTTGGTGTGGCGTGGTGGCCCGCCTTACACCCCAGCACTTGGAGGCCAGCCTGGTCTACCTGGTGAATTCCCAACCAGCTAGCACGAAAGACCCTGTTTCAAAAAATTGAAAAACAGACAAGATCAAAACCCAAGTCGGACAGCTCCTGAGGAACGACACCCGCGGCTGACAGCTCGCCTCCACACCCAGGGGCATACCCTCGAACGCTTAGCCCCCTCTCCCCGCACTGCATGCCGGTAATCCCAGTGTTTAGGACGCTAAAGTAGGAAGAGTACAAGTTCTAGGCTAGCCTGGGCTAGCTCTGGAGCTCTCCGACAAAGAAATAATAAATCTTCAAATTCCCCCCCTATTAATATGCTTATAGGTGCTTTCGGTGTATATAAGTCTGTGCCCTGCACATGCGCATGTCTGAGGAGGCCAGAAGAGGTCGTTGGATCCTTGGAGTTATGGGTGACAGTGACCGCCATGGGGGTGGCTGGGAATTAAACTCGGGGCCTCTGGAAGAGCAGCTAGCTCTGAAGAGCGATGTCGCCATCCCCAAACCTGCCATGTATGGTGATCAGGAAGGACACAGGCATGATGGCAAGTCCCCGTGTTGGAGCCTCACTCCAGGAAATGGAATTCTGCGGCTCTGGGAACCCAGAGCTTTCCTCTAGCTTCCGGGGGTAAGGGAGGACTTCCGGTAAGACAACACATGTGGCGCCATCTTTCGCTCACCCCTAAGACTCATGGGAGAAACTAAACAATGGAGGCGGGCTGGGATGCGCTTCAGTGGGCGGAGTGCTGGCCTCTCCTCCCCCTCCCCCTGGATACACTGAACGTGGCTGTGCACGCAGGAAGGGGAGACAGGAAGATCACGGGTTCTAGGTCAACCTTGGCTACACGGTGAGCCGGGTTCCACGAGACCTGGTCTCGACCAGACCAGGAGGCGGGAGGTAACTTGCTACACCCCGTGCTCTGCGTTTGGCTGTGTCGGGGTGAGAAGCAGGGGTCCCCGGGAAGCATCTCCTCACTCACCCACATCCTGCTCATGTCGCTTAACTCATTTTTGTATCTCAGGGAGTCTTTCAGCACCTAGAAAAGAAGAAGAGGAACGAGGGGAGACGGGGTGGCCAGGGAGCGGCCTTCCTGGGGCTCGGGTGGGGAAGAGACGATCGGAAGGGATGCACCAGCTCCTGTGGGGATCAGAGGCGAGGGCGGGCGGCAGGCAGCAGCCTCTGTGTGTGTGTGTGTGTGTGTGTGTGTGTGTGTGTGTGTGTGAAATCTCTGCCAGGGCATACACGTGGAGTTAGTGGACGATATTCAGAAATCAGTTCTCTCCTTCCATCTCCGTACCAGTGACTATTGTGTTGGGCTGACAACTACTTTTGATGGGTGCCAGGAGGGATGAAAAGGGCCGGGGACATATCTATACTCTATACCTAATACACCTGTTCCATATTGTTAGAAGTAATCAGTGCACACACAATGTTACAGGCTTGGCACAGACGCGGTTTGTCCAGGTGCCGCTGCGACAGGTGGATACCGTAGACACGCTACCTTGGCTCAGCATTTCAAAAAGCATTTGAGCCCAGAGATCCACAAAGTCAGAGAAGATGGCACTGGACGATCATAAAAGAGGCACACATATCGAGGGTGGGGTTTGATGATCAGAAATATGGCGGACCACCCGGCCAAAGGGGCAAGCCTGAATCCCGAAGTGATCGACAAGCCTTTGTCTCCGCCCCCTCGCCCCCCTACCCCCCATCTAATCCGTGGCTTGAGGTGAGCTAGAAGACGTGATCTCCAATTGCTAGCTCTCTGAGTAAAATAGTTTTAAAGATTCAGTTCGGGGGGCTGGAGAGGTGGCTCTGCAGTTAAGGGTACTCTGAGTTTCTTTCCCAGGGGTTCGCAACATCCTGTAATTCCGCCTCCCCTCCCCCCCCCCCGCCCCCATGCGACGCCCGCTTTTGGCCTCGTGAGGCAACTTGGCACACGCGGCATACACTCACACATATAATATAAATAAAAACATATCTTTAAAGTTTCGATTCCCGACTCTGCTCGCTGGCATCTCTACCGGGACAGCGAGAGCGGAACTCAGGTGTCACAGTCCCCCCTGATGTCCCCGGGACTCACGTTCGGATGTCCGTCTCGGAGAAGTTTGTGGAACACGTGGCAGAACTTCCAGCACAGCATGGCGTTGCTGGAGAGAGGCAGCCGGTTGACCACGGACCAAAAGGTTTGCGCTCCTTTCTCATGGTGGGTGCCCAGAATACACGGTGGGAGGAGTCAAGGAAGACAGACAAGGGCTTGGTGGGTGGAGCTGGGGAAGGGGGAGGCGGGGCACTGCTCAGGGCGAAGACCCCACAGTTACAGCGTTTGCCTGGCCGCTTGGAGGCTGAGGGGATAAATACTTCGTCCCCTATTTTTTAACAGTTTCCCCTGAAAGGGAATTCTAATTACATTTTAAATTTATTTATGTATTAATGTGTGTGTGTGTTGTGTTTGTGCTTGTATACGTGTGGGCACTCCTATGTCCACGTGTGTGTAAGTCAGAGGGCAATCTGTTGGGAGTCAGTTCCACATGGGGTGCCCAGGATTGAATTCAGGCCATCTTACTGGCACCCATTACCTGTCTTTTTGAGCCAGGGCCAACTTTAAGTAGCCCAGGTTATCCTGGAACATACTATGTTAACTTCTGATCCTTTTATCTCTGCCTCCAGGCTTCTGGGATGACAGGTAAGCAGGCCCACACACACCCACCTTGGGCTGGGCCCGAGAGCTCTGTGCACTCTACCATCTGGGCCACACCACCAGACCCTTGCCGGATTTTGGTATTAGTGAAATAGTCTCACCTCGTAGCCCAGGCTGGCCTCCAAATCATGGCAATCATCCTGCTTCCTCCCGGTGGCTGAGATTAAAGCCCTGTGTCACCTGTAATCTAAACATGTGGCCCTGGACCAGGGTTGGTCTTGGCTTATCATCTGGCCCAGCCAGATGTCGGGTGGACTTAAATCTTGGGACCAATGCCAACTTTTTTTTTTATGGGTTTTATTTGTTTATTATATGTGAGTACACTGTAGCTGTCTCCAGACACCCCAGAAGAGGGCATTAGATCTCATTATGGATGGTTGTGGTTGCTGGGATTTGAACTCAGGACCTTCGGAAGAACAGTCAGTGCTCTTAACCACTGAGCCATCTCTCCAACCCCCAATGCCAACATTTTAATACAGGTTTTCCCTTTATTTTTTTTTTTTTATTTTTTTTTTTTTTTGAGACAAGGTTTCTCTGTGTAGCCCTGGCTGTCCTGAAACTCACTCTGTAGACCAGGCTGGCCTCGAACTCACAGAGATCCTCCTGCTTCTGCCTCCTGACTGGGATTAAAGGCGTGGCCACCCCACCTGGATCCTCTTTGACTTGTGTTTGGCTTGTCGTCACTGTTCACATGTGTGCCATGCCCGTGTGGGTGTCAGGGGGCTGCGGCACACTCCTGGGTGTGGGAGAACGACCTTGAGGGTTTTTCTGGCACCGTGGGTTCTGCCAACCAGACTCAGGATGTCCGCCTTGACTAGCGAGGCACGTGCCTTTGCCTGCTGAGCCAGCCAGCTCAGCGGGCTTTGTCATCCATTATTAAAGCGCGGTCAGAGCCGGGCATGGTGACACACACCTACAATCCCGGTAAGATCTTGAGGTAGGAGAATCCCAATGTGGGGGCCAACATGGTGGACACAATGAAGCCCTGTCTCAAAACCACCATGGAAAGCCATCAATAAAGAAAAGACAGCTTAGCGGGGCAGTGGTGCTTTAATCCCAGCACTTGGGGGGCAGAGGCAGGCGAATATCTGAGTTCGAGGCCAGCCTGGTCTACAGAGTGAGTTCCAGGACAGCCAGGACTACACAGAGAAACCCTGTCCAAGAAAAAAAAAATTAAAAAGAGACAGCTCAGTGGTTAAGGGCACCAGCTGCTCAGCTGCTCATCAAGGACTCTGATTCAGTTCCCAGCACACCACTGTCCCTAACTCCAGTTCCAGACAATCTGGTGCCCTCTTCTGGCCACCATGTGCACTGCAAGTATGTATAGACATGTATGCGGGCAGAACACCCATATAGGTATAAATACCATAAAATAAACAAGCAAATAAAAAATTTAAATGTAGCTCAGTTGATAGAACTTGCCTCACATGCATGAAGCCCTGGGTTTCATCCCAACGCTGCATAAAAACTGAGGGCCGTGGTACACGCCTGTAATCCCAGCATTCCAGACGGCAGGAGTTCAAGGCTACCCTCAGCTACACGGTGAATCTGAGGCCAATCTGGGCTACAGGAGACCCTGTCTCAAAATAAATTTAACTAACTAACTAAATAGAACAGGCCTGAGCTGGGGGCTGGAGCAATGGTCAACAGAGAGGAGCACTGTCCGCTCTTCCAGAGGTCCTGAGTTCGATTCCCAGCAACCACGCGGTGGCTCACAACCCTCTGTAATGGGATCTGACGCCCTCTTCTGGCATGCAGGTGTATATGCAGGTAGAATACTTACACACATAAAATAAATAAACAAATCTTAAGAAAGAGAAGCCATGGCTTGCTGGCCTCCCGGGACCCTTGGACACTGCCAGGCTGGGGTGTCTGAGGCTAGACCTCTCTGAGTCTGTAGCTCTACTAGAAGCGGCTTCCATCCGCAGGCCCCAGTCCCTGGCAATGGCTACTCTTCCTATTGCTGAGCCAGAAGCCTCCTCCTGACCTCGGTTCCCACCATTTGACCCCCTTCCAGGGTCGGCCTCCCGGGGAACCAGTCCAAAAGGATATTCCTGGCATGTTTTTCCTTCACGGCCACTTCCTGCGTATTAATGGCCTTATTGACGCTGACCGTCTGCAAAAACAAGATGGGGGAGGGGAAGAAGATGAAATAAATAAGCCTCTTAGAATTACTGAGACCCTCCCCCCTTCCTCCTCCCCAACACCCCACTCCTCCTCCAATGACCCTTGGCATTGCCCAGGGCCAAGAGACCATCCAGGGCCCTCCAGATCCTCTTGAGTACCCAGCTCAGGGGAGGGGGGGCGCAGAGGTGGGCAGCACTCCCAGAGCAGCTGTCCCAAGCGGTCCCAAGGGAGCAGGCTCTGTTGCCTGGCATGGCTGTGCCCAGCTGCCGTACCCGCCTGCTACTCCCTGGCTTGGTACAACAGCCTGGTAATTAAAGGGCCACACAAAGGAAGGGCTTCTTCTCCCCCGGGGAAACATTATTCCTCAGAGTACAGGAGGAAGAGACGCCGATGTCAGGGAGCCGCGGCGGCGGCGGCGGCGGCGGCGGCCTCCTGAGTCCAGCCAGCCGCCCCTCTGTCACTTCGAAACCCTTCCTGGCCTGAGGCTGGCAAGATGGGGTAAGGGTGCTGGCCCAGCAAACCCGACTGGAGGGCCCTTCTCAGGACCCCAAGATGACATGGGAATGGACAGCCCAATCCACAGTGATGTCCCCTGATCTTCACACGAGAGCTGTGGCAGGTACCCTCCCCCAAATAATAAACCAAAACGTCCACAGGGTTTCTCTGACGCGCCATCCCCTCTTGGCCATCTCCCAACCTGAGGGCAAATCCCTTTTCCCTTCCTTAATTACGCGGAAAAAACGCGAAACTATTCCTTTCCTGTTGTTTTCAAAAATCACGACTCTGTTCATTTTAATACAGACACGTGAACAATGTGTATAAGTGCTAAACGGTATCATTTCATCTAGGCTTTTTTTGTGGTTGAAAACTTTTAAAGATATTTATTATTTCCCTTCCCCCCTTCCCTCTCTCCCTCTTGCTCCATGCCCTGCTCACTACAGCCCATAGGTTTTTAACTTTTTTTTTTTTTTTGGTTTTTGAGACAGGGTTTCTCTGTGTAGTCCTGGCTGTCCTGGAACTCACCCTGTAGACCAGGCTGGCCTCGAACTCAGAAATCCGCCTGCCTCTGCCTCCCAAGTGCTGGGATTACAGGCGGCCCATAGGTTTTTATTTGTTTCGTCATTACAGATGGTTGCAAGCCAGCCACCTTGCGGTTGCTGGGATTTGAACTCATGACCTCTGCGAGTGCAGTCAGTGCTCTCAACTGCTGAGCCATCTCTCCAACCTGTAACTGATGTTTTTTATTTCTAAGGGGTAGATTCCCAAGAGAAGAGTACGCAGACAAAAATGTTTTGTTTGGAGTTGGAGAGGGGGCTCAGTGGTTAAGAGCATCCTCTGTTCGTACAGTGCTATGTGGTACCCTTATCTGTAATCCTAATACTTTGGAGGTAGAGGCAGGAGGATCCCTTGATCTTTAGAGCTAGCCTTAGCTCCCTAGGGTACTCAAGGCCAGCCTGGGCTACATGGGACCTTGTCTCCAAAGGAATAAACTAAAAACCTGTGACGGGTGGGCTTTTCTTACTGCACTTGCCGCCTGTAGATGTTGTACTGGGGTATCACCGACCACTGACCTCTCATTCCCCGAAGCAAGTCAATGCCAGACTCTAGATGACTTCACCTGTCAATCACTTCTCTGGTTGACTGAGAAAAACTGGCCCCTTGAAGCTAGATGAGGCCCCCACAGTGTGGGAGAGGATCATAGCTATTAGGACAGTGTGACTGGCGCTGGGGACCCACAGAAGGGTAGAGCCCCTGCCTAGAATCCCTCAGGGAGGGGCTGGGGGCGTGGCTCAGTGGTAGAGCCCCTCCCCCACCTAGAATCCCCGAGGGAGTGGCTGGGGGCGTGGCTCAGTGGTAGAGCCCCTGCCTAGAATCCCCCAGTGAGGGGCTGGGGGCGTGGCTCAGTGGGAGAGCCCCTGCCTAGAATCCCCCAGGGAGCAGGGGCGTGAGGCGGCTTGTCCCAGGGCATCCACAGTCAGGAAGCAGAGACAGATGAATGCGGCTCACATGCCTTGCGATTTCCTATCTACTTTAACTCAATCCAGAGAAGGTGCTCGTAGCGGAGCCCCGGTCCGATCCCCAGAAGCCACACAGAACCCACGGCATATGATCCTCAGTTCCACACGCACACCTGAGCACGTTCGTGCTCCGCTTCTGCATAAAGGAGTAGATGTCCCCTTAAAAGACCTAACGACAACATTTTACCATTTTTTGAATAATACCCCTTCCGGCTCTGGTTTAGAAACAGGTCTTATGTAGCTCAGGCTGTAGTAGGATACACTATGCCGTCCAGGAGGCTAGCCTCCTACATCCTCCTCCCTAGGCCAGGGGTAGAAATGTACCCCACCAGCGCCGGGGAACAATGCTGTATATACTTAGTAGTTGCCTTTCTCCCATAAAGACTAAAATCCAAGCCAGGCGGCTGCGGCACATGACTTTAATCCCAGCACTGGAGAGAAGTGGGTGGATCTCTGCGTTCAAGGCCAGCCTGGTCTACAGAGCAAATTCTAAGACAGCCAGGGCTACACAGAGAAACCCTGTCTCGAAAAACTGAGCGAGAGAAAACAAAAAAAAAAAAGGACTAAAGTCTGAGGGACTGAGGAAGACACCTCCCTCAGTAAAGTTCCAGTCCTACGAGGAAGTTTAACCCACAGCGCCCACATAAAACCCAGGTGGGGCGCACATCTATGACTGTGTGATTCTGTCTGGGGGCACAACACAGAGACAGAGACAGGCAGATCCCTGGGCTCACTGCTCAGACGAGCTCTGGGCTCAGGGAAAGGCCCTGTCTGGAGAAAATCAAGATGGAGAACAAGCAGGGAAGACACTTGATGGTGACTTCTGGCTTCCGCATGGACACAGTCGTGTCTATATATCACACACACACACACACACAGATACATCTATACATCACACACACACACACACACACACACAAGCACACACATACATTTTATACACTACACAGACACAACACACACAGACACATCTATACATCACACAGAGACACACATGCACACACAGACATATCTATACATCACACAGACACATCTATACATCACACAGACATGTCTATACATCACACACGCAGACATGTGTCTATACATCACACATGCATCTATACATCACATGCACATGCAGATACGTCTATACATCACACACACGCACCTGCACACACAGAAACATGTCTATACATCACACACACACACACACACACTCACACACACACACACGCACATACGCACACACATATCAACATGGACATATGACACACATCCAGAATGTAAGCTCTGGTTTGTCCTTCCGTATGGCCCTACACCCTCTAGAGCAGGACAGGACGGAGTCCCCAGGCCTCCATGCTTTGCTGCTCAGACCCGGAGGGGACTCATTTGGTCTGGACAGATCCGGCTCTTCTGCAGGGGGGTGCAAGTGCAAGCAGAGCAGGGGGTGTGGGGTGCTCCCAGGGCAGAGGGTGGAAGTCGGGGGCTCAGTGTCTCACCTCTGGAGGGGGGTCTAGGTTCGAGAACATCCTTTGAGAACACTCTGTTCTCTTTATTCCGCTGGAGTCACACGGGACCTACAGCCAGCAGTGGCGCTCCTGAAAGAGCCGCATTGTGCTGCACTTCCTGGCCCAGCTGGCCCCTGTGTCCCCAGCTGGTCCCCGGGAGCCAATTATCAGCAGGCACTGAAGGAAGGGAGGCTTTCTCTCTCCACTTCTCTGCCTCCCCCTCCAGTCCTCTCTATTTACAGACTCCCTGTAGGCACACCAGCCTGGATATGACCAATGGGAGGTTTGGGGGCCTTGCTGCTGGGTAGAGCAGGCAGTGGGGCCTGAGCTGGCTCGCAGAACAGCTGGGCATCGTCGAGTCACGCACACAGCTCTGGGCTGCAGCCCAGCCTTCGGGTTACCAAGGCCGGGCTAGTTTGTAAAGGTTCCATAGCAGGAACAGGCAGAGAGGCTTGGGATGTAGCCCTGAGGCAGGGGGCCAATGGAAGACCAACTGCTGAGGCCAGAAAAACACCCAAGACAAAGGCAGGGAAGAAGGGGACTGGAAACAAACTAGAAGGCGTACAAAAAACAGGCTCTACTCAGTGGGAGAGCCCCTGCCTAGAATCCCCCAGGGAGGGGCTGGGGGCGTGGCTCAGTGGTAGAGCCCCTGCCTAGAATCCCCCAAGAAGGGGGTGGGGGCGTGGCTCAGTGGTAGAGCCCCTGCCTAGAATCCCCCAGGGAGGGACTGGGGCATGGCTCAGTGGTAGAGCCTCTGCCTAGAATCCCCCAGGGAGGGGCTGGGGGCGTGGCTCAGTGGTAGAGCACCTGCCTAGAATCCCCCAGGGAGGGACTGGGGCATGGCTCAGTGGTAGAGCCCCTGCCTAGAATCCCCCAGGGAGGGACTGGGGCATGGCTCAGTGGTAGAGCCCCTGCCTAGAATCCCCCAGGGAGGGGCTGGGGGCGTGGCTCAGTGGTAGAGCCCCTGCCTAGAATCCCCCAGGGAGGGGCTGGGGCGTGGCTCAGTGGTAGAGCCCCTGCCTAGAATCCCCCAGTAGAGCACTGGAGGCTGGCTCAGAGGCATGGTGCCTGTTTTGCATAAAGGAGACACTCAATTCAATTTTCATATCACAGAAAAATAAAAACGGTCAGTGGTCAAGGAGCCTGGTTGCTCTTCTCCCAGCATCTACATGGTGGCTCATGGTTGTCTAAGCCTTCAGTTCCAGGGAACCTGATACCCTCTTCGGGCCTCTGCAGGCATCAGGCACACACATGGCACACAGACACGCACACAGGCAGAACACCATGCACATTAAAAAGAAGAAGAAAAGAAAGAACATATTTGTGCTTCTTTAACTTGTTTGTTTTTCTTTCCCCTTCCTCCCATTTCCTTTTCCTCTCCCCCTTCCTGCCCTCTTTTCCCAGTCTTGCTTCCCTTTTTTAACAGGAAACACTCTGTAACTCCACAGCAGGGCAAAACAGAAGTCCAGCTAGAGATGACAGGCCGGGAAGGAAGCCGGCCTTCTGGGTGATTCTGGATCCTACAGACAGTGTCAGCCATCCCCTCCTAAGTCCAGGACAGGAACTCCAATTTCTCCATCCTTGTTACCCTCACCTCCTCCCAGAAGCCCTTCTGCTGGCGCGCCCATTACAGTCTATTGTACTGTGAAAAATGCCCCCCACGGGGCTTATGTGCGAAGGCGCTCGTCCCCAGCCGGTGGAACTGTTTGGGAAGGCTGTGGGGCCCTTGGGAGGTGGAGTCTCTCTGGAGAAAGCGGGTCACTGGGGGCGGGCCTTCAGCCCTCCGGGCTCAGCCCCATCTGTTTTCTGAGGGAGAATAAGATGTGCACAGCAGGGATTCTGCTCCCATCAAGCCTTCCCTGCCCACTACCCTGGCTTTTCCACCAGGGCGGAATGTGCTAGAACAAACCCTTCCTCCTTTAAGTTGTTTTTATTAGATTCTTTTTTTTTCTTTTTTTTTTTTTTTTTTTTTTGGTTTTTCGAGACAGGGTTTCTCTGTGGTGTCCTGGCTGTCCTGGAACTCACTCTGTAGACCAAGCTGGCCTCGAACTCAGAGATCCACCTGCCTCTACCTCCCAAGTGCTGGGATTAAAGGCAAACCACCCTCCTCCCCGAAGCTAATCTGTTTGAATAAAGAAAGACAGCATCTTCCTGGAGGAAGTGGGTCACTGGGTCCTGGGGGGTCAAACCTTGAGGTGATAGCGTGATTCTGCTTTCAAGCTGATCTCTCTCCCTTTCTCCTGGTCCACAGAGAAAGAGAGTCTTGACCACGAGTTCCTGCCATTGTGAACTCTGTTATGCCTTCTCATCGAGGTGGGCTAACTTAAACTTCCACCCTAAAGTTACATGTACAGGATTTGGTGACAGTGAGTTCCATATACTGCCGGCAGTATCCCTTGCCAGGGCTTCTGAGGGAAATGTCCCGAAGGACAGGGCTGGGCCATGTCTCCCCCTCAAACCACCATGTTGCCCAACTGCTCAATAACCTCTTCATGCCCTCTGCCACGCCTCATTTCCACAGCTGGTGGGAGCTTGGCTTCCCGCTCCTCTAGTAAGGACCCACGGCCGCGTCACACCAACGAGTTCACAAAACAAAGTAGGTAAAGGGCTGAGATGGGCAGGCCGGGGATCCCTGCATCTGTCACGGAACTGATTCATTAGTGACTTGTCTGTCCCATGACTGGGGCAGGAAGTACTTGCTGCAAGCCCAGCAACGCTAAGGCCAGACACTTCTCCCTCCCAAACATCCTCCGCCTTCCTAATTCTTGTTCTAATTCCACAAGAGGCACCTCTACCTCAGTGCTCAGAGGTAGAGCCCCTACCTAGAATCCCCCAGGGAGGGTCTGGGGGCGTGGCTCAGTGGTAGAGCCCCTGCCTACAATCCCCCAGGGAGGGGCTGGGGGCGTGGCTCAGTGGTAGAGCCCCTGCCTACAATCCCCCAGTGAGGGGCTGAGGGTGTGGCTCAGTGGTAGAGCCCCTGCCTAGACTCCCCTAGGGAGGGGCTGGGGGCGTGGCTCAGTGGTAGAGCCCCTGCCTAGAATCCCCCAGGGAGGGGCTGGGGGCGTGGCTCAGTGGTAGAGCCCCTGCCTAGAATCCCCCAGGGAGGGTCTGAGGGCGTGGCTCAGGGGTAGAGCCCTCGCCTAGAATCCCCCAGTGAGGGGCTGGGGGCGTGACTCAGTGGTAAATCCCGCAGGGAGGGGCTGGGGGCGTGACTAGGCAGTAGAGCATTTGCTTGGTATGCGCTAGGCCCCAGGTATGGTTTCACCCTCAGGACCACAAAAGGGAGGGAGGAGGAAAAAAAAAAAATCAAACTTTTCCTACTAGCAGACCGTTAGCCAATTTCGACCCAGTAAGAGTCAAAAGGGCAAAGTTGTCAGACAACCAAGAACGAGAACCCAGTGAAGACAATGTAAACCTGAACAGCTTCCTCACGAACTGACCAACTGTCGTCAGGGAAACAGTCTGTATTGGATGCTCATAGACCATCTGTCCCTAGGTTTCCCGGCTGAGGTCCCGGGTAAGAAGGAAGAACACACAGAGAGACCTATCCCTCGGAATGCAACCATCAGTTAGTGGCCAGGCCCCCATTTAAGGGACAGGAGACATGCAGGGAAGGGGGCATTCCAGAGCTCTAAACTCCTGACCCCACGCTCCCATATCCACACCTGTCACATTCTACAAAGCACACGCTCCTAGCGTCTCGTCAATGTTGAAAGTACAAGAATGTCTGCTGATTTAAATCTGAACTGTCCCCCACCTGCTCATGATTCGAATGACCTCATCTCCCACGCCCTGCTCAGGATGCTATTTTGAGGTCCAGCTGAGGCAAGCAATATCTAAGGGCAAGCCTTTGGGGTCTGTAGCCAGCCCCCACCCCCACCCCCACCCCCACCCCCTCACAGCCTGCCTGTTTCCTGGTCAGCCAGGATGTGTAGAGCCCCACTGACCTGGGCTCCGTCCGACTCAAAGCATACTCTTTCTCTCCTAAGTTGTGTGTGTGTGGTATTTTGGTCAGAGGGAGGTGAAACTAATTCAGTATGTCACGTGTGCAAATAGTAGTCCCTCGGGGTGCCAATCCCAAACCTGACTACACTGGATCTTCCCTGGACCTGAACTCTGCGCCCCTCCTGCCCACAGAATTCATCTGGTCTGAGAAGGGGACACCGCACACGTCACACGCCAGTCTTTTGTTATTACTTTCTGGCCTTGACCCTGCTACGCAGTCTAGCCTATTCTGTCCGGCACCTGCTATGCCGGAGAACAGCCTGAACTCTTGAGCCTCCCGACGCCACCACCTCCGGAGGAACTGGGATCAGTAGCGGGTCCTAGCATGTTCGGCTCAAAGCAGATCACCTGGAGCGACGCGTGCCCGGCAAGCGCTCTACCAACTGACCCACACCGCCGCCGGCATATAGCCTGGGACTCTTGATTCTCCAGCCTCGACCTCTACACTAGCTAGGGTTACAAGTACATAGCACCACGCCACAAAACATTCCATACATGTGCAAAGAACTCAGCTAAAGGGTGACAGGAAGCAGCTGGCGGTGGCGGCGGCGGCGGCCGCCTTTAATCCCAGCGGGGGGTGGGGCGGGGGGGGGTAGGTAGGCAGATTTCTGAGTTCTAGGCTATCCTGGTCTACAGGGTGAGTTCCAGACCAGCCAGGACTTCACAGAGAAACCCTACCTTGGGGGGGGGGGGATAAAAATAAATTAAAAAGGATGACAGGAAGCAAGAGGAAGGGGGGAGAAATATAGATGCGATGATTAGTGAACATACCTTAATGTTTTTAAAGTTTTAGTTTTATTTATTTTATTTATAAGAGTTCACTGTAGCTGGGAGGGGGCGGGGGTGGGGGTGGGGGGTGGGGGGTGGCGCATGCCTGTAATCCCAGCACTCTGGGAGGCAGAGGCAGGCGGATTTCTGAGTTCAAGGTCAGCCTGGTCTACAGAGTGAGTTCCAGGACAGCCAAGGCTATACAGAGAAACCCTGTCTCAAAAAAAATAAAAATAAAAATAAAAAAGAAAAGAAAAGAAAAGAAAAAAGAGTTCACTGTAGCTGTCCTCAGACACAGAAGAGGGCATCAGATCTCATTACAGATGGTTGTGAGCCACCATGTGGTTGCTGGGATTTGAACTCAGGACCTTCTTAAGCGCTGAGCCATCTCTCCAGCCCTTTTTCTTTTTTTTAAAGTAACTCTAACTTTTCTTCATGGCGAATAGGAATCGACAGGGAGCGCAAACCAAGAGATTACTTATTCACTTTACAAAAGAGACTGACATCACACGCCTTTAAATAGCGATCTCTGTTAGTACATTTAAAATTGGGTTGTGTTTACAGAAGTGTGATTTACACAAGGCCACACCTGTTACACAATGCTTAGGAAGAGCCTCCCCTCCCAAGTAGCCTCTAGATACAGAGCCAGCCCAGCAGTCACCTCCTTCCAAAAGGTACTTGACCCCGCTCTCACCCAAAACAAAGAATAACCCCAATCCTGGTAAGTCTTAAGGGGCTACCCCAAGTCTCTGGTCTCCTTCAAACTTGGATAAACAGTTCCAAATTCTTTCTGCATTCGACACACAGTTAGTTCTTCGATGAGTGCAATGCTTATTTTTGCTTCTTTGAGATATGGTCACTCTGACTTGAACTTACTATGTAGCCCAGGCTGGCCCATCCCTCCTGCTTCAGGCTCCTGAGTGCTGGGATGATAGGCACATGCCACCATAGTTGACTACTTAAAGGTTCTGAGCACAGGGGTGACACAATTGGGACTTTTTTTTTTTTTTTTAATTTGTTGTTTGTGGCATGACCTCACGCAGCCCCGTGCTGGCCTTGAACTGGAAACGTAGCACAGAATGAATTTGAACTTCTGGTCCACCTGCTTCCACCTCCAGAGTAGTGGGATGACAGGCATGCATCACTGTGCCTGGCTTCAATCCAGTGCTGGGGACTGAACCCAGGGCTTCGTGCAAAATGCTAGGGAAACGCTCTCCTGACTGAGTGACTGAGCCACGCCCCCAGCCTCTGGCTAGAGCAACAAGGTCTCAAGCAGGGACCAAAGGATGAGAGCTTAGAGGAAGGAGGAACCAGGAGACAGGATGAGAACGTGCTGGGGTTTACAGTTTATTTCCTCTGCCTTCTCTTTTCTGTACTCAGGGCTGAACCCAGGGATTATGTGAATGCTGTTGGAATTTAATTTCACATATGGATACAGTGTGCATGTGTATATGTATGCCTTTCCGTGTGTGTGTGTGTGTGTGTGTGTGTGTGTGTGAACACGTGTATGTGTGAAGAGGCAGAGGCTGTCTGTCATTCGATTATTCTCCCCCCCCCAGCCACACTCCCTCCACTTTACATTATGACACAAGGTCTCTCCTTTGAACCCAGAACTTGGTAAGACGGTTCATCGTCTGGCTGGCCAGCTTGCTCCAGGAATCCTGTCTCGGCCTTCACCAGGCTGGGATTACGGGATTTTGTCTAGTACCCGGGAGGACCAAACGCTGATCCCCACGCTTGCTCAGCAAGCATTTTATTGGCCGAGCTGTCTCCTCAGGCTAGAATTTATTTATTTATTTATTTTTGGGTTTTCGAGACAGGGTTTCTCTGTGTAGTCCTGGCTGTCCTGGAGCTCACTCTGTAGACCAGGCTGGCCTCGAACTCAGAAATCGGCCTGCCTCTGCCTCCCAAGTGCTGGGATTATAGGCGTGCGCCACCACGCCTGGCTAGAATTTATTTTTAAGGAAGAACTGACATTGGGATGTTCCATGGAGGCTGGCTGAGAGGGAGGAAGGAGTCAAAATCGACACAGTGACGATCTTCCAGAGTAATCAGAGGGACCAAATTAGTACTAACAAGACCGAGATGGGTGTGGTGGCATGTGTGCATAGTTCCAGGTATACAAAGAGGGCGGGGCCAGTCTATGCAACAAAGTGAGAACATTTCCCAAAATAAATAAGTGCAATGGAAGAGTGGTGGGAAAGTTTGTTTGAGGACACGGAAGCTTGCTTTCAGGCATGTTAACAAAAGCAACCTATCAGATATGCACACGGCACTATAAATGAGCGGCCTAGGCAAGCATTCTACCAACTGACCTGCTCAGGGTTTCTTTGTTACAAATGGAGACATGAGCAGGTAGGCTGGGCCACAGGATGGGAGCTAGAAGAATTCCAGGCTGACTGAGGCCACGGCTCTCTCTCCCAGAATGTCCCAGTAAGGGGCTGGGGGTGAGGCTCAATGAGAGCCCTTGATGGTATTGACCCAACAGAGACAATTGAGAAAATGTCTCCATAAGAATGCCCTATATGGGGCTGGAGAGATGGCTCAGCGGTTAAGAGCGCCAGCTGCTCTTCAGAAGGTCCTGAGTTCAAGTCCCAGCAACCACATGGTGGCTCACAACCATCTGTAATGGGCATCCGATGCCCTCTTCTGGTGTGTCTTTGAAGACAGTAACAGTGCACTCATATATACATAAAATAAATAAATAAATCTTTTTTTTTTTTTTTAAAAAAAGGCCTATATAGGGCGGGGAAGGAGAGGGGCAGGAGAGATGGCTCAGCAGTTAAGAGCACTAACAGCTACTCCAGAGGTCCTGAGTTCGATTCCCAGCAGTCACGTGGTGGCTCACAACCATCTGTAATGGGATCCGATGCCCTCTTCTGGTGCATCTAAAGAGAGTGACTGTGTATATTAAATAAATAAATAAATAAAACTTTAAAAATAAAAAAGAAAAGAAAAGAAAAGAAAGAAAAGAATGGCCTATAGGCAAGCCTGTGGGACATTCTCCTCATCAGTGACTACATGGGAGGGCCCAGCACGTGGCCGGTGGCACTTCTGAAGCAGGCAGCCTGAGGTGGATGATCGCCTGATAGGCAGCATTCCTCTGTTCTGTCTCTGTTTCTGCCTTGAGTTCCTACGCTGGTTTCCCTCCATGATGGAGTGTGACCTGAGTGTGGAAAGAAGAAATATTTGCACCCCCGAGTTGCTTTTGGTCGTGGTATTTTTAATCACAGCAACAGAGACCCTCAGACAGAAATTGGTACCAGGAATGGGGTATCCCCGTGACAGATCTGATTGTGTTTTGGAAGGGTTATAGAGGAACTCTGGGACTTTGGGCCGGAAAAGCCACTGAGTGTTCAGAGCTTAATGAACCGCCGTGGGAACCCAGGAGATAATGCAGATGATGGTGGCCCAGCTTGTGACGTTTCAGAGGAACTTTTGACGATCCCTGAAAGACTCTACTATGACTCTGAAGGATCAGTCACTCTGATCAGCCGGGGCCAAGACAGCTACTGTCATTAACAAGAAACCATTAAGTGAAATCTTCGCTTTGCTTAGACAATTGATACTGAGCACCCAGGGCTGAAGAATCAGCTGGCATTAAGAGGAGACCAGCATCACTGAGGTGAAATCTCCTGGGAGTATTTCCTCAGGGCTGGCACACGGAAGCTGTGGTCCAGGGTAGCCCAGGCTCTCACGCTGGCAGCCAAACTTAGAAATGTATAAACATCTCTCAGGGGTACCGGTTTTGAACACACAAAGGAACCATGAAGAGCACGTGAGATCTGGCACCATGAGCGGTTAAAAGAAATCAACAGTGAATGCTGCCCCAGCTGAAGTAGAAGCCCCAGGACTGAAGGGGTCAAGGAGAGACCTTGAGGCTTGGTACAGTGTGACAGGATCAGAGTTCCTGGAGAGAGCTCAGGAAAGGTGAGAATGCAGCCTGGACGGCCTTCATAGTGACCCCAGCATTGTGGAGATGCCAGTACCAGGGGATGACCACCCAAGACATCAGCGGGTATACTGTGCAGCTGGTATGAGCCCACCGGACAAGTTGAGTGTGCTACGAAAGGCAGAGTTAGAGGCAGAGATGCCGAGCCCCGCAGAGATGCCCAGCCCCGCAGAGATGCCCAACCCCGCAGAGCCCAGAAGATCCTAAGCGGAGCCCAGAAGATCACGAGTGAGTCCCAGAAACACAACGCCGAGCTTCGCACTGTTGGACTTCTGTTTTGCTCTGCTTTGACTGTAACTGTGCCCCGGATGATCTTTTTTTGAAACAAGAAGTATGTAACTTATTCTTTTATTTTACAAGAGCCTACAGTTGTGAGACTTTGGACTTTTAGAGAAGCTTTGAACGTTGTAAGAGACTGGATATTTGAAGGAGACTGGACTTTTAAAGTATTTGAATGTTTTGTTGTTGTTTTGTTTTTTCGAGACAGGGTTTCTCTGTATAGCCCTGGCTGTCCTAGAACTCACTCTGTAGACCAGACTGGCCTCGAACTCAGAAATCCGCCTGCTTCTGCCTCCCAAGTGTTGGGATTAAAGGTGTGCGCCACCACCGCCTGGCATATTTGAATTTTTAAAGTTACTTAGGCTGTATATTTTGATACAGCTATTAATGAGATCTTGAGGGGAAAAAAATAGGTTATAGCTAAATAGTGATGCATTTGTGTGTGTCAAGTTGACACACAACTGCATGTCTGCTGTCTTTTGTTGTTGTTGTCAACTTAACACAAGCTAAAGTTATCTGAGAAGAGGAAACCACAATTGAGAAAATACATCCCTAAGACTGAGGCGTGGGCAGGCCTGTGCAGCATTTTCTTGGTGAAGATGTGGGAGGGGCCAGACAATTATGGGCAGGTCTGGGTGTTGAAGACATAGGCTGAGCAAACCATGGGAACCAGCCAATTAGCAGAGTTCCTCCGTAGCCTCTGCTTCAGTTCCTGCCTCGAGCTCTGGTCCTGACCTGAGTTCTTCCCTAACTCAGTGATGGTGCAGGGTTAGAAAGTCGTCAGATGAAATTAACCCTTTCCTGGAACCTCATGTTGGTTATTTTATCACGGCCACAGAAATCGTACAAAGACATCTATAGACTCCTCAAGGGAGTGGCCGAGGACGTCAAAAAGATAAAATACAGCCGGGTGTGGCACACAGATCTAATTGCAGCACCAGAGGGAAGGGGGCAGAGGCAAATACTCCGTTTCAGGCCAGCCAGGTTTACATGGCCAGACCTTGTTGGTGTTGGGGGCGTGAGCTGAAAACTGACCTGGCCGCAGACAACCACAGTGAACGCGACTAGGGCTGCTTGGGTCCCTTGGAAGGACTGAATAGTCCCTCTCGGAGACCATGAAAGACCGGAGGAGGGGAAGTGCAGCAGGCAGCTAGCTAGGTCTTAGCAGTATCTCTGTTGCTTTCGTGAGGCGTTGCTGGGGGACCCAGCTGGAGAGGAGTGGTGGGTCAAGCTTGGTGGGTGTCACCAGGTCTACCGGATGGGCATGGGTGGTCCAGGTAGTAATGACCGACCAAGTAAGCTTTCGAGGGACTGACTGGATCTTCGGGATAAAGAGGAAGCGAGGCTGGGGCCGGGGAGAGCAGGAAGGACAAAGAGCTGGTGCCATTGGATGAAGGGAGTGACGTCACTACGAGCCCCACCCCCTGCCCAGCCCTGTTCCTCCCCAGGCCAGTCAATTTGTCTCCCTCTCCTTTATTCCTCGTTTAGCTTTTAAAATGCTCGGGCCAGACAGATCAATACTGGAACATATTCAGGCCCTTTGGCACTCTTCCTCCTCTCCGAGGAGAGCTTTTAAGAAGAAGAGACACAGGGCTGAAGGGATGGATGGCTCAGTGGTTAAGAACGCTGGTTGCTCTTCCAGAGTCCGCAGCGATCGATCCGTGGTTCCAGTGCCCACTCTTCTGACCTCCACGGGAACTAGGCATGCGTGTTAAGCACATGCATCCATGCACACAAAAAGGCCATACACACATAAACGCGAGACGAAACTGCCTGCTGCTGCGTGCTTTGGGGAAGTCGGTTCGGTTCGATTCGTGGAGGGTAGGTGGGTGAGGAATGGGGGGGGGGACGGGAGGGGGACTGGGAGAGGCTGGCCTGCAGTGAGTGTACACTTGCCTGGCATGTGTGAGGCCCTGGGGTTGGATTCCCAGCACATTCACAATCCTCTTTTAACCCCTCCTACCTGTACTAATCCTGGATTCAAGCTTACACGTTAGTTCACTTAGCATGTATACCAACATTGGGTCTAATTCTGCTGAACAGATGGCGAGACTGAGGCCCAGAATGGTTCAGTAACGTCTCTGGCTGGTCACCATACCTGGTATGGGAGTTAATCTTCATTACCAACTTGACTGGATTTTCCTTTTGTAATTTTTAAAAAATTTATTTATTTATTTATTGATTGATTGATTGATTGATTTGGGTTTTTGTTTTTTTGTTTTTTGTTTTCCCCCAAGGCAGGGTTTCTCTGTGTAATGGAGCCCTTGCTGTCCTGGACTCACTTTGTAGGCCAGGCTAGCCTCAAACTTAGAGACACACGCCCGCCTCTGCCACCCAGTCTGCTGAGATTAAAAGTGTACACCAACATTCCTGGCTCCAATTTTTTTTTTAAATTCTTCTCTCAAATATATTATATCCTGACCACAATTTCCCCTCCCTCCCCTCTCCCCAGCTTCCCTCTCCCCCACCCACCCACCCACCCACCCACCCACCCAGCATCTCTCCCCCAGATCTACCACCCACTCCTTTCCTCAGAGAAAAAGAGTCCTCCCAGAGACATCAACAAGACACAGCCGTAACAAGCTACTATTGTTACTATCTACTCTCCTGGGCATTCACCAGCACATCAAGGCTGGACAAGGCAACCCAGTAGGGGGGAAAGGGACCCACAACTGGATTTTAAATCACTAGGAAACACACCTCTGGGCACGTCTGTGAGGGAATACCTAGACTGGTTAATTGAGGTGGAAAGACTAGACTCTCCCTGGGTGTGGTTGCACCGTCCCATGGGCTGGGGCTCCCAGCTGAGCGAAAAGGAGACCGGTGAGCTGAGCTCCTGCCGCGGAGCCTTCCCCGTCCCCGTCGTGATGGACTGTGAGGAACAACCGATAAACCATCCTTTCCTAAGCTCCTCTGTCAGGAACATTATCGCAGCAAAGGTTAACAAATACTGAGATCCCTGCTGAGACACCCAGCTTGTAAACAGCAGGGTCTTAATTTGAACCCGGATCTCTACAGAGGACCAAGTCCAGCCATCCTATTCGCATCTTCCTGGCTACTTAGTTTTTTCTTATCGAAACATACAACTAGAAGTCTGGGGAGACGGAACCACAGAAAAGGAATTGCCTCCACCAGACTGGCCTATGGGTGTGTCTGTGGGGCATTTTCTTGGTTGATGATTGACACGGGAGGGCCCAGACTACGGTTAGTAGGTGGGCCTAGACCAGCAGGCCTGCATTTATAAGACAGCAAACTGGGACAAAGGAAGTGGAACTGGTGAGAGAGCTCCGTGGTTAAGAGCACTGACTGCTCTTCCAGAGGTCCTGAGTTCAATTCCCAGCAACCACATGGTGGTACAAAACTGTTCGTAACTCAAGTTTCAAGGGATTCAATATCCTCTTCTGGCCCCCTTTGGGCAGCAGGTGGTCATGTAGCCAAAACACCAATTACAGAAAAAATCAAATCAAAAAGAAAAAGCGAACAAGTCAGCCAGCAGTGTTCCTCTGGGGCCTTTGCTTCCGTTCTTGCTCCCAAATGCCTGCCTTGAGTCCCCGTCTTCGCTTCTCTCTGTGGTGGACCATAATGTAGAAGACGGAGAAAAGCCGGGCGGCGGTGGCACACACCTTTAATCCCAGCACTTGGGAGGCAGAGGCAGGCGGATTTCTGAGTTCGAGGCTAGCCTGGTCTACAGAGTGAGTTCCAGGACAGCCAAGGGCTACACAGAGAAACCCTGTCTCGAAAAAACCAAAAAAGAAAAGAAAAGAAAAAGGAAAGGAAAAGAAAAGAAGATAAAGAAAACCTAGGGGCTTTTTAGTCACAGTGCTTATCACTACAGCAACAGAAAGCAAACTAGAAGAGACAAGGATAGCCCAGACATTTCCCCAGATCAGAACACACTGCCAGATCCCCAGATCACATGCCAAGCCCCCAGTTTGGGGACCAACCTAACCAGGCAACAAAAATGCAGGCCTCGCTGTATTAGGTCAGAAACTAAAAGTGTGTACAGGCCCACATGCCTGTCGTCCCAACACTGGGGAGGTGGAGGCAGGGGGACTAGGAGAGGGGTCCCCCTCAGCCCCTCTCAGTGATACAGGGAGTTCAGTGCGTATCTCAAGAGACATTGGAGTCTGGGGGTGAAGTGGACAGAAAAAGAGAGCTGGGGAGAGAGCTCAGTTTGTAAAGTGTGGGGACCCAAGCTTAATCCTCAGAGTCCATTTTTAAAAATGGGGTGGTGGTGGTGCATGTTTGTAACCCTGGTGTTGAGGAAACAGAGGAGGCGGATCCCGGGGCTCCCTGGTCAGCTCATTTAGAGAGCTCAAGCCCAGGAAAGACCATGTCTCAAGGAAGTGGGGTGCATGATGCCTGCCTGAAGGAACGGCACCCGGGGCTGTCCTCTGGCTTCCACACATGGGCCAGAGTGTCCGTCCACAGACACACACGCTCCTGTACACAGAAAGAACAGCAGACAAGGTGACGCAGGCCACAGACTGTCCCACCAACAGGGCAGGAGCCAGGGTGGAACCTCCCTGTTCTCACCACAGAGAGTCAGCGTAAGCTGGGGACAATGTTCTAGAATTTTCTTGGGGTGCGGGTGGAGAGGGGGGGTGTTGCTAATTCGGGAGCCGGGATTTCGTCAGTTTCAGGGTTGAGATTTGACTTCCTCAAAGCAAAGCCACCAAGAACTCTCACTTCTGTGTCTCCAGGGCCACGGGGACCACTTCCTTAGGGGAGGGGACAGGAAGAGCCAGGAGAAAGGCAGGAATGAGGCGGGCACTCCACAGTGCCTGGGAAGGGCGAGCCCCCTTTGGACTTCCCACCCAGAGGGGGGAGAGGGTCCACTGGCTATCCGCTCAGGGTGGCGACCCCACCAGATCCATCTTTCGCCCTCTCTCCTCCCCGCCTCTCTGTTTCTCACAGAGCCTCACATAGCTCCCGCTGGCCCTAAATTCCCTGGACACTTTCCAAGTGCTGGACACAGGTGTCCAGTTTCCTGCGGTGTTAGGGACAGAACCCATGGCCTCATGCATGCAGGCAGGCCAAGCAACCAATCAATCATTCTACCAACCAAGCCACATGCCCAGCCCTGAACGATCTTATCTTACTAAAAGCACAGTTCTGCCAGGATGGCTCCATAGGAAAAGGGGCTTGCAGCCAAATCTTGATGATATGAGTTTGATCCCCAGGGTCTACACATGATGGAAGGAGAGAACTGACTCTCCCAAGCTGTCCTCAGACCTCTGGGCACACCCACACACATGTGCACATAATAAATAGAGGCATAATTAGAAAAATGTGCGAAGCACTGATTCAACAGTAACACATGCTGGGCTTGGTTAAGCATCCCTGGCAGGCCCTTGATTGAAGGTTTGATTCCCAGACTATACAGTATTGTTTTGTTTTGACACTGGAGTTTGAAACAATGGCCCTATACACACTGGCACTATACCACCAAACTGTGTACCCGGTTCTCTTTAACTCTTCGCAAATCTCGACTTTCTCAGATAGCATCTCATGTAGCCCAGGCTAGTCCTGAACTCATCCTGCGGTAGGAATAAGCAGCAAGATTGTTCAGTAAGTAATAAAGTCATGCGAGCGCTGCACTTGTGCATGGCATAGACACCCTTACAAGAGGCGGGTCCTTCCATCTCTCCAGTTACAGTGACCGCCACAGGCACGTCAAGGCAGGAACACCTGCCACGCCCACAGTTCTCAACCTCCCTAACGCTGCGACCCTTTAATATAGTTCCTCATGTTGGGTGTGACCCCCAGATATTTTCATCGCTACTTCAGAATTATAATTTTGCCACTGTTATGAATCATAATGTAAATATCTGATATTTCTGATGGTCTTAGGTGACCCCTGTGAAAGAATCATTCAACCCCCAAAGGGGTCCGCAACCCATAGATTGGAACCACTACTCCACACAAACATTTCACACGATAATAATGAATCGTGTTCCCCGTTTCTTTTTGTTTTGTTTTTTTAAGTGTGTGCCAGGTGGTAATGAATCGTGTTCCCCGTTTCTTTTTGTTTTGTTTTTTTAAGTGTGTGCCAGGTGTGGCGGCGCCCGCCTTTGATTACAGCACTTTGGAGGCAGAGGTAAGCAGATCTCTGTGAATGAGGACAACCTGGTCTACGCATCGAGTTCCAGGCTAGCCAGAGTGACTGAGATCTAGTCTAAAGCAGAGATGGGAGGGGGGAGGAGTAGAGGAAAGGAGGGAAGGAAGGAGGAGAGAGGGAGAAAGAATGAACTGCGCGCGCATGCGTACTGGGTATAAGACCGGATTCGGACCTTCACCTGGGATCCTCAGCGTCACTTTCTTGAATGCTAGTTTTCCCATCTATAAAACAGAGCTGCCCCCGCCCCCAAAAAGCCGGGCGTGGTGGTGCACGCCTGTAATCCCAGCACTTGGGAGGCAGAGGCAGGTGGATTTCTGAGTTCGAGGCCAGCCTGGTCTACAGAGTGAGCTCCAGGACAGCCAGGACTACACAGAGAAACACTGTCTCGGAAAAAAACAAACAAAAAAAAACCCAAAAAACAAAAAAACAAAACAAAAACCAAGGGTATAGCTCACCACTTGCTCAGAATCCCCCAGTGAGGGGGCTAGGGGCGTGGCCCAGTGGTAGAGGCCCTGCCTAGAATCCTCCAGTGAGTGGCTGGGGGCGTGGCTCAGTGGTAGAGCCCCTGCCTAGAATCCCCCAGTGAATGGTTGGGGGCGTGGCTCAGTGGTAGAGCCCCTGCCTAGAATCCCAGGGAGGGGCTGGGGGCGTGGCTCAGTGGTAGAGGCCCTGCCTAGAATCCCAGGGAGGGACTTGTAACAAGTCCAAGCTACATTTGTTTAGCATTTGCAGGATTCTGAGTTCCATGCCCAGCAAAAAATAAAAATTAAAAAAAAAAATCAATTACATGATCTCCAATGATGGCCCACTGGTTTTTATTTTTATTTTATTGTTTCTCTCTTTTTTTTTAATTTATATATTTATTATATATATATATATGAATACACTGTCACCCCAGAAGAGGGCGTCAGATCCCATTACAGGTGGTTCTGAGCCACCATGTGGTTGCCAGGAATTGAACTCAGGACCTCTACAAGAGCAGTCAGTGCTCTTAACCACTGAGCCATCTCTCCAGCCCCATTGTTTCTCTTTTTTGCCTTGTTTTGTTTGAGACAAGGTCTTGCTGTATAGCTCTGGCTGTCCAATATCTCACTGAATAGACCAGGCTGGCTTTGAACTCACAGAGATCCACCTGTTCTGTCTCCCCAGTGCTGGGATTAAAGGTATGCGCCACAAAATCCAGTTAACTGATTCTTTTAAAAATCTCAGGATCAATCCTTGCTGGTTTTTTATGTCCACTTGACAACAAGCTAGGGGTCATCGGAGAGAGGGAGCCTCAGTTGAGAAAATGCCTCTATAAGATCAGGCTGTACGGGCCGGAGAGATGGCCCAGAGGTTAAGAGTACTGACTGCTCTTCCGAAGGTCCTGAGTTCAAATCCCAGCAACCACATGGTGGCTCACAACCATCCGTAAAGAGATCAGATGCCCTCTTCTGGTGTGTCTGAAGACAGCTACAGTGTACTTACATATAACAATAAATAAATTAAAAAAAAAAAAAGAAAAGAAAAAAGAACAGGCTGTAGGCAACCCTGTATAGCATTTTCTTAATTAACTACTGATGTGTGAGGGCCCAGCCCACTGTGGGCGGTGCCATCCCCTGGGCTGGTGGTCCTGGGTTCTATAAGAAAGCAGGCTGAGCCAGAAATGAGGAGCAAGCCAGTAAGTAGCACCCCTCCATGGCCTCTGCATCAGCTCCTGCCTCCAGGTTCCTGCCGTGTTTGAGTTCCTGTCCTGACTTCCTTTGATAATGAACAATAGTAATATGGAACTGTAAGCCAAATAAATTCTTTCTTCCCAAGTTACTTTGGTCATGGTGTTATTTTGTTTTTTTTTTTTTTTTTGGGGGGTTTTTTGGGTTTTTTTGTTTGTTTGTTTGTTTGGGTTTTTTTTTTTTTGTTTTTTTTTTTTTTTTTTTTGGTTTTTCAAAACAGAGTTTCTCTGTGTAGCGCTGGCTGTCCTGGAACTCACTCTGTAGACCAGGCTGGCCTCGAATTCAGAAATCTGCCTGCCTCTGCCTCCCAAGTGCTGGGATTACAGGCGTGCGCCACCACTGCCTGGCTGGTCATGGTGTTTCATCACATCAAGAATAACCCTTGGATACAATCCAAGTACAATTCTTCAGAACATATGCAAAAGTGCTTGCCTCTATATGCCTGACAACTTGAGTCCCCGTGGGATCCACATGCTAGAAGGAGAGGTTACTGACTCTTGCAAGTTTTTCTCGCCCACCCTATATACAGATATGTGTGTGTGCAAACATTCATGCATATGCAAATGTAATTTTTTTTTTTTAAACACTCCAGCAGGGAGTTAGGTGAACTTTAACCTGACTTTTCTCGTCCACCAAAGACCACGGCAGGGTTCAAACTCTCAGAGTAATGGTGGGTTCTGTCAGGAATGCGGCTGGAATAATGGATGTGGGGGGGAGAGGGGTCAACCCTGAAGCTCTAGGCTACCATAGCAAGGCTTCATACCAAAGATGGGGGTAGGAAGGGTCAGAACAGAAAGCAACCCAGGCCTCCTGTGGGAACGGGAAGCAGGCGCCAAGGGCCCCGGGGTTGGAAAGGTTCTCTTAGCGACACAACCCAGGGTCTGTGTTCCTCACAAAGAATCGGGGACAATGGCTTCTGGGCTGGGCACCGGGCTGCTCAATGATTAATGAGAATCAAATATCACTTTTGTTTCCAATCCAATGCAGAAGGGGAGGGAGGCCATCACTACGCAGCCTCTGCTTACAGTTCCCAAGAGCGTCTCCGGTCCCTAGAGGCAGAGCACCACTACTGGCATTTAAGGCCTTCCCGGCTTGGCCACAGCTAACCAGCCAGCTATTTCCTGATCTCCAATCTCCGTGCCCAGCCTCACCCGGTGGGCTCTGTCCAATCCTCAGCCAATGAGCAACACCTTTCACTGCTCTAGAAAAACCAACTCCACCCAGCCCTCCAGAGACAGCCAGGGCTTTTAATTTTATTACTGTGCGCATTTGCACATATATGTGTGTGTGCGTATATGTACCACACATGCGTGCTCACCCATGTGAATGCATTCAAAGGCCAGAGGTTGACTGACTTCAGGACATATCCCGTCATTCATTTTCCACTTTTAATTTCTTTCAAAGCAGGGTCTCACGATGTAGCCCCGCCTGGCCTCGAACTCACAGACTCCCACCTGCCTCTGCCTCCTCAGGGCTGCAATTAAAAGCATGCAAAACCACACCCATCTCTACATTCCTTTTCTGGCAATGTGATTTCGCACTCTAACCGGCGCTCACTGATTGGGTAGACTGGCTAGCCAGCCTGCGTCTGGGGTCTGTCTGCCTCAAGTCCTCAGGTAACAAGAGATGTACGTCAGCGTGCCCGGCCTTCACGTGACTCCCGGTGCCGACCCAAGCCTGGATGCTCACATTCACCCACCTAGCACGTTACCCACTGAACCATCTCCCGCTTATGATCTCACACTGGCCTGGAGTGCCCTCATTCAGTGAAGCTAGCCAGGAAGCCCCCAGGACCTGCCAGTCCCCACCTTCCCAGAGCTTGGGTCACGCCCGTTCACCCTCCGCCCAACCCCCTCCCCCATGTCTCTTTCTCACACAGCATCTGAACTCTGTATTCGAGACACTATGACCCTTTGTACATACTGTTCGGAGCCTGCACAGACAGCTGCCCGCTGCCTGGCCTGCCGGTCCCAGGGAGTAGGAGACCTTGGGCTCTATTTCTTGGTACCCTTCACGCCAGCACTTGGTACAACAATGATAGGAAATAAATAAATACCATGGAATACGGGAAGGCTTGGAGGGAGGAGAAGCGCCAGAAGTACTAATGTGACTAACTAAAGACAGGGATAGGGCTGGGGAGACGGCTCAGCGGGTAAGAGCACTGACCGCTCTTCCAGAGGTCCTGAGTTCAAGTCCCAGCAACCACATGGTGGCTCACAACCATCTGTAATGAGATCCGATGCCCTCTTCTGGTGTGTCTGAAGGCAGCTACACTGTGTGTGTGTGTGTGTGTGTGTGTGTGTATATATATATATGTATGTATATATATATATATATATATATATATATATATATATGAAAGAATAAGGTTGCAGGCTAGGAATCCCCTGTGCCTGAGTCTTGGGTGACCCCAAAGGAGCAGAGGTTCAGTCCACACCTTGTTGACCTGGAAGTGTGCACATATCCCACCCACCTCCAGGGTTCGACCACTAACCTCTGGGAGTGTCCCTGGCGCCTTTTCCCGACTTGCCCCGCAGAGCGGCTATGACAAGGACAAGCGCGGCTGGGGGCTGGCAGGATCACCGCGGGGGCTGCGGAGCTCATGCCTGGGGGTGCTTAGGTCGCCCCTATTGCCAGTGGGGGAGGGTGGGCGCGACCCTGTGCGTGGTGACCACATAAGCGTAAATGACTTAACTAGTTCTTCCGGCCTCTGTGAGAGGCTGATAGGTTCTCAGAGAGCGCGGGTTCGGATGGTTTGAACTGATTGGCTTAGAAGCTTGTGGTATGCGGGTTCTGTTATAAGCCCATAAAAAGCCCATACAAGCCAGCCCACAGGGCTCACTTCTTTTACCCTGCGTGGGGAGACTGTGACCCCCCAGAGCTCTGGAAATTAAAAATCCTCTTGCAAATTGCATCAGGTCTGTCTCTTGTGAGTATTTCGGGGTGCCGGTTTCTAAGACATGGGGTGCTAGAGTACCCCCGTTTTTCTTTCCGATCTTACATATGTATATATACATACATATATATACACATACATATACATATCATACATAGATATATTATGATATATATATATATATATATATAGCCTGGTATACAGACAGACATCCAGGATAGCCAGGGCTACGCAGAGAAACCCTGTCTAAAAGGAAAAAAAAAAAAAGACAGGGATAAGCTGGGTCCAGGTGCCTGCTGTTAAGCCTAAAGATCTGGGTTCGATCCCTGGAGTCTACACAATGGAAGTTCAGACAGATGATACAGGTGATACAGGAGAACGGACTCCTGTAAACGGTCCTCCCACTGCCACACATGATCCATGGTACACGCATGCATGCACACCTACACATACGTGGGAATTTATTTAAAAATAAAGAACCTGAAGGCAGAAGTCCCTGACCCTGGCAGGTTGGGTGGGGCTGAACGGAATACAGGGCCATCTGGAGCAGCAGCCACGGGACCCTCAATTAAAGCTCAGACAGGTGACTCTTGTGTGTGGCCATGACTCCTGCAGGAGAGGAGCAGCCAATCAAATTGCCCGGCAAGCCACTTCTTCTGCTGTAGAGAGGACAACCTAGGGGGGTCGGTTCTCTCCTTCCACCACCGTGGGTCCCCGGGGTTCAAACTCAAGCTACCAGGCTTCGCAAGTCTCTCTACCCTCTTCATCCGCCATAAGTTATCATCATCATCATCATCATCATCATCATCATCACCTTCGCATGGGGGTTGTGGGGATTGAACACAGGTGTACAGACTTGCACGGAGAGTGCTTCGCCGGCTCAGCCATCCCATCTACCCTCTTCCCCCACTTCGTTTTGTGGGTGTCTATGTGTGGGCACTTGGGTGCGAGGGTTCCAGTGAGCGCATGCGTGGGGGGGAGGGGCAGATGTTCCTCAAGGTGCTAGCCACATTGTTGGACACAGGACTTTTCACTCAGCCCGGGACTTGCAGATGAAACTAACTACCCCGGCCACCCAGCCTAACCAGAGGGATCCGTCCATCTCCACCTCCCCGGAGCCGGGATTGCAAATGTGTGCTACCACACCCGGGCCTGTTTCCACAGGGCTCCAGGGTATCAAGCTCTGGGGTGGGGTGGGGTGGGGGCGGGGAAGGGTGTGCTGAAACTCAAGACTTTGGAAAAGGGCCTCCTGAGGGGGTTGGGGGCAATCACACCTGTCACCCCAGCTTTGATCCAGAACCTAGATATAGCGCCAAAGGTTATGCATGCAGGGATCAAAATGGACTTGTCTTCTCTAGGCTTTCACCCTAAAAATGCACCCAACTAGAGAAAATTCACCTCAGCCCTTCTTCTCTGTAAGCTACAGGTCCCCCCAAGTCGCCTACAGTCGCACACAGTCAGATTCCAAGTCCATTTCTTTCCCCGGGACTCTCAAAGGCATTTCCCAGCATTGAGGGGAACGGCGAAAATGGAGAAACCAGGTCTAAAGTCAGCCAGAGTGGTAGTGAGCCCTCTGGGAAAACCTGCAGTGCCACCACCCCCCCCCCGCCCCCATACTCCCTCCTCCATCCATCTAGGATCTCCCAAAGGACATCCTGATTTCCCGCTGAGAGTCGCTCCTGGGTCTCAATCAATGGGCGACAATCTTGGCGTCTCCCGCAGTATTTGGAGTGGGGGCGGGGCTGCTCTGCTCTGGGGGGCAGATCACACAGACCCCTCCATTCTAAAGGGACCAAAAGATGAGATACTTTAACGGGCCGAGAAAGGAGTCGTGCTCCCCAAGCCCACCAAGTGACTGAGGCTTACAAGTGACCAATCTAGGAACGTGGCCCCTCTGAGAGCCCGCGCGCGGGGCTCGGATGTGGGAGGGGGGGGTGTCGTCTCAATCGCACCCCCTCACTTTGGCCAAAGCCAGGGTTTCTCCTCATTAGCCCTCCCGGGGACACCTGTACCTCTCAGCCCACAAACCTTCCAAGTAAGATCCCCAGCCCTGTGCCGGCAGAGGGCTCGGAAGGAAGAGCAGAAGCCCCTTCCTGCGGCGCTGCCCTCCCTCCTCCGCCTCACAGGTTGACTAATTTAGGAAAGGGAGCCCGGCCCAGGGCAGCCCTGGCAGCTGGCGCGGCGGGAAACCGGGAGCCCCAGCCCCGCGGGCCAGCCGCCACCAGATCCTTGGCCGTGTTCTCCCTTTCTCCCGGCGCTCTGCGGAGCGGGGCCAACAGGCAGGAAGAATCAACAATCCAGAAAACTTTCAATGGATCACGCTGCAGACTAGGGGGGGAGGGGGAGAGATGGGATGCGAGCCGGGTGGGGGCGGGGAGCTCGGGAGATTGAGCTTCCAAAGCTCTCACTTACCATCTTGTTCACATCCATGGCCGAAGCGATAGGGTGTCCTCCCCACACCCCGGGAGATACCGGCTAACCCCCCCAGTGAAGGCTGGTGGCGGCTACTGCAGCCCCGGGGGTGCCATGCTGCTTGCTGGCAACGGCGGACGACGGGGGCCCTGGTGGTGGCCGGCGGCACCGCGGCTGGACGGAGCACGGCGGGGGCGGGGCGGGGAGGGGCGGGGAGGGGATCGAAGGGGAGAGGACGGGGAGGGGAAGCGCGCCGGCGGGGGAGGCGCGGTCCCTCGGTGGAGCTGGAGAATGTGCTGTTGAGGGGAGGGCCCGGGAAACCCCGAGATCCGCCGCAAGAGGTGAGGACACCCAGCGATGGATTCCGGGACCCTGAGGTCCCTGGGAGCTAGCGGGGAGGAGGGTGTGATTTGAATAACAAAAGGTCTCTTTCGGCAGCGGTCCAGGCCGATGGGACAGGATCACTGGAGAGCCAGGAGCTGGAAACCGCCAGGAAAAGTGTGTGTGTGTGTGTGTGTGTGTGTGTGTGTGTGTTTGCGTGTGCTTGCATGCAGGCGCGTGTTTCCGCGGAGGGCTCGGTGGGACTCAGGAAGTGCGCGGGGGAGGTGGCAGAGGGGCGGGACAGATGCCCCTTTAACCACCAGCATGCACATTCCAAGGAGGGCAGGGGTCCACCCCCTTGTCCCCTCCCCACATGGCTCTCCCCCCGCCCCCCCGTGGACAATGAGGTAATTGAGAGGCTGTGGTTGGCCTCCTGAGGCTAATCCCCAAGGGCCTTCCAATACGGGGCTGGGGGCTCTAAACTGATGGGCGAATGGGAATGACGGTACCAGATACCCCTCCCCTCGAGCGTGGTAGGGACAGGCCCCTGCTCCCAAATGGCCAAAAAGCGTGCCCATTTCCGGAGAAGAGATTGAATGGACTGGCTTCTAAATTGGGTGTCTGTACCCTCTCAGAAGCCCGACCAGCCCTGCTTCCCAACCTTTAGAGAATCCCCTGGCCGGCTCCCCGCTCTGCAAGGCACAGCTGGTGCCTAGAACAGGATTCCTAGCAGAGGCTCGCTCCTTCCGTGTAAGGTTTCCCAGGAGACAAAAGCGTGTCATCTTATTCCTCCCAAACTGAGGCAGCGCGATTTGGCGTTCAGCGAAGACGCCAGGGACCTGACAGTCCGCTCAGGCCAACTCTTCGATGATACAGGGAGGGAACCGAGCCAGAGGAGAGCGAACCGACCCCCGGTAGTACCCCTCAACGCGGACAGTGCCACGCGGCTAAAGCATACTGCTTCAGGGATGCCCCACGGCTGGAGCGTACTGCTCTAAAAACCTTTGTATTTTTTATGTGTAGGGTGCATAGAAAGGAGATAAGATGGAGGTCAGAGGACACATATCCTCTTCAATCCCTCTCCGGCATTTTTTTTTTTTTTTTTTTTAGTATCTGTGCACATGAACACACGGGATCATAACACACATGTGGTGGTCAGAGGGCAATTTCAGGAGTTGGATCGCTCCTTCCATCATGTGGGGTCTTGGATAAAAGACCTTCCTGGAACTCGATCTATAGACCAGGCTGGCCTTGAACTCACGGAGACTGGCCTGCCTCTGCCTCTCAAGTGCTGGGATTAAACTGCCTGGCTCTGACTTTTTTTTTTTTTTTTTTTTTTTTTTGAGACAGGGTTTCTCCGTGTAGCCTGGCTGTCCTGGAAATCAATCTGTAGACCAGGCTGGCCTCGAACTCCGAAATCCGCCTGCCTCTGCCTCCCAAGTGCTGGGATTAAAGGCGTGCGCCACCCCGCCCGGCAGACTTTTTTTTTTTTTTTTTTGAGACCCGGTCTCTTACTCATTTGGCTAGTCTGACAGGCGGTGAGTTCCGGGACCGCCTCTATCTTCACTTCCCCAACGTAAGGGTCACACACCGTAAGGGTCACACACCGTAAGGGTCACACGCCGTGCTGAGCTCTTCGCGGCGGTTCTGGGATTCTGAATTCAAGTACTCTTGTTTACCTGGCTAATCGTCCCCCTGAACCACCACCAACCCCTTCAATGGCTTAATGATATTATTTTAATGTGTGTGTTTTTCCTGCATGCATGTGGACCACGCGCATGCCTGATGCATGTATGGGTCATAAGATGACACAGGATTCCTTTGAATTGGGGATGGACCACAGATGGTCATTGTACTGGCTGGTTTTGTGTGTCAACCTGACACAGGCTGGAGTTATCACAGAGAAAGGAGCTTCCGTTGGGGAAGTGCCTCCTTGAGTTCCAGCTGTGGGGCATTTTCTCAATTAGTGATCAAGGGGGGAGGGCCCCTTGTGGGTGGTGCCATCCCTGGGCTGGTATTCTTGGGTTCTATAAGAGAGCAGGCTGAGCAAGCCAGGGGAAGCAAGCCAGTAAGAAACATCCCTCTGTTTCTTACATGGCCTCTGCATCAGCTCCTGCTTCCTGACCTGCTTGAGTTCCAGTCCTGACTTCCTTTGGTGATGAACAGCAGTGTGGAAGTGTAAGCTGAATAAACCCTTTCCTCCCCAGCTTGCTTCTTGGTCATGATGTTTGTGCAGGAATAGGAAGCCTGACTGAGACATCACAGTGCGGCTCTTCTCTCTCTTACCTCTCTCACTCTCAGCTTTTCTCGCCCCCTCTTGGCCTCCCCTCCCCGTCTCTCCACATGGTCATGGCTGGCCTCTGCTTCTCTACTCTCTCCCTCTCTCTGCCTCTACTACCCTCTTAACTCCCGTCCCCATGCCCTATTCTATACTTTAAAAAACAAAAAACAAAACAACAACAACAACAACAACAAAAAACACAGTGTGTGGGTCCTGGGAACTGAACCCAGTTCCTCTGCAAGAACAGCCAGTACTCTTAGCCTCTAAGCCATCTCCCTAGCCCTTGGTTTCTTTTTCTTTCTTTCTTTCTTTCTTTCTTTCTTTCTTTCTTTCTTTCTTTCTTTTCCTTCCTTCCTTCCTTCCTTCCTTCCTTTTCCTTTTTTCTTTTCTGGAAATGGTTGCACTATGTAACCCTAGCTGGCCTGTACATCTCTCTATACACCAGCCTGGCTCCAAACCCATAGAGATCTGCTTGCCTCTACTTCCCTAGTGCTGGGACCAAAGACCTCCAATAGCCCTGACAGGCTCTCCTGTTTGGAGTCAGGCCTGGCCTCCAGCATACTGTGTAGCTGAGGATGAGCTCAACAAGACTTTCAAAGAAGGGATAGGCTCTGCCCACTACCAAGAAGCAGACCTTGGGCCTCTTTGTACCCTCTGGAAGGAGCCTGCTGGGCCAGAGAGCAGCTCCCCCTCCTCTGGAATCAGAGTTCTTATCTATGAAGTTGGGAGTGGCCTCACCGCCCCCCCCCAAGCCTTCCATTGGGTGGGTGGGGGGTGGAGCAGGAGCACACTGAGTAATCCGAAAGAGGAAGTTCTGTGCAGAGCTAGGTGTGGTGGTACCTGTCCGAAATCCTAGCACAGGCGGCTCTAATGCAGGAGAACCAGGGTTTCTGGAGTAGCCGAGGCTGCACAGCCAGGAGCTACCACCGCTACACACTGCTCAAAGACGGTAACTACATTTGTGAACCATGAAGCCTGGAATTGGTTGACAGATCCAGGATTCCCAACAGTTGCTTTTCTATTTGAGTGTGGGCTTTTGTTGTTGTTTTCAAACAAGGTCTCATATGTTCTGTGTAGTAGTTCTGTTTCTCCAGTCGCTTCCTTAGAAATGCTGGGTTGTGTTTGTTTTAAATTTACCCAGGATTCACTGCGTAACCCCGACTGGCTTGGAACTCACCCTATAGACCAGGCTGGCCTCAAAATCGCCTTGATCTACCTGCCTCTGCCTCCAGAATACTGAGATTAAAGGCATGTGGTTTTGCATCCAGCTGTAAACGCCTGTAGTTTGGGCGATGCTTTTGAATTTTTATTTATTTTTGAGACAGGCACCACATTACCCTGGCTGACCTAGAACTTGGTCTGGAACCCTCCCCCCCCCCAATATTCCCCTTCCCCTCCCCTCTTTCCTCACGCAGCTAAGGGTTGTGACCATTCTAGACTCTCCCAACTGATTCCTCTAAGGTATCCCTGCCTCTGGCTATGCTCTCTCTCTTTTATCTACAATAAACTTTCTCCCCGACCACACCTACGAGTCCCTGTTCTTTACTATTTTTTTTTTCTCATTCAAAACCTTTGATTGTGACCTAGTAACATAAATTTCCAGTTTCTGGGCTCCAGAGCCATGAGAAAATGAGGAGGCAAGATACTGTTTCTATTTTTATTACATCTGCCAGCGTGTGTGTGTGTGTGTGTGTGTGTGTGTGTGTGTGTACTTGCAGGAATCTGTCTTTTCCACCATGTGGGATCCAGAAGATCTGAACTTGGGTCACTGGATTTGGTGGCAAGCACCCTCCTCCACTGAGCCCTGCTACTGGCCCCAGACTTCTGATGTTTTAACTATCCAGCTTGTGGTTAGCTTTGTTGGTAGCAATTACTGGAAATGCTCGGGCTGCTCGTAGGCCATCGAGGGCTGAAGCTTGCCTAAACTGCCCTCGGGCTGTGCTGTTTTCTAGGGCGTTACCTTACTCTGAAGCTGTGACAGAAGAGGACCAGCTAGCCAGGGGCAAGAATGCACCTTGCTCTATTTACAGGGGTGAGGTCGGCGCAGAAGTGCCTTAGAAAACTGCCTCCAGGGTCTGCTGAGCCGGCTCAGCACTGGAAGGCACTCCCTTACAAGCCGATGCCAGGGACCCACATGATAAAAGGAGTCAACTGATTCCTGGAAGCTGTCCTCTGACCTCCACACACAAGAACTGTGGCAAAGGTGGGACACGAGTGGGCCCCACCAATACATGAATAAGCATATAAATAAGTAAATAAATAAATGTAATAAAAATTGCAAAACAAGAACTTACAACTAATCTACATATTTGCCTGTGGTCTCTTCCTCTCTCGTTATTCTTTGTTGTTGTTGTTTTTGTTTTGTTTGAGACAGGGTTTCTCTGTGGAGCCCTGGCTGTCCTGGAACTCACTCTGTAGACCAGGCTGGCCTCGAACTCAGAAATCCGCCTGCCTCTGCCTCCCAAGTGCTGGGATTACAGGCATGCGCCACCGCACCTGGCTCTCTCTCGTTATTCTTACACTAATTTAACTATAATTTCTCTTTGGCCAACCTCAAATAAAAAAACAGATCCTAATTTTTTTTTTTTTTTTTTTTTGTATCAAGACCTTTAATGCTTTGGCCTCCTCTCCACCCTGGTAGTCAACCCTCTCCTAGTCTCCCACCCCTCCCACTTCACCAGACTTCTCATCTGTAGCAATTTAAGTGAGACCCTGTCTCGACGTAAAAAAGCAAAAAAAACAAAAAAACATAAACAAACAAAATAAAGAGGACTAGGAGCATGAGGGTGTGGCTCAGTGCTAGAGCCCCTGCCTAAAATCCCCCAGGGAGGGATTGGGGGCGTGGCTCAGTGGTAGAGTCCCTGCCTAGAATCCCCTAGTGAGGGTCTGGGGGCGTGGCTCAGTGGTAGAGCCCCTGCCTAGAATCCTCCCTGGAGGGGCTAGGGGCGTGGCTCAGTGGTAAAGCCCTTGCCTAGAATCCCCCTGGGAGGGGCTGGGGTGTAGCTCAGTAGTAGAGCCCCTGCCTAGAATGACCCAGTGAGGGGCTGGGGGCGTGGCTCAGTGACAGTGCTTTCCTAGCAGATGTGAAACCCTCAGTTCTACTCAGAAAAGAAAGTTTTATGGAGAGGGGAGAGAGTTGCCATGCTTTGACAAGTATATAGACCAGTGGATGTGTCCTGGTGGAGGCTGACACCTACTGGTGGCCAGATTTGTGCAGCCTGGCCCAGTGGTGTGCAGCCTTCCACACCACTGGCCTTAGGTGCCAAGCCAGGGCAGGGCCTCATTACAGAGAGCATTGTGCTCAAACAATGCTTGTCCAAGGGCTGGTAGCCTTAGTGGTTATGCTATTGTTTTTAAGAAGAAGACTCTCTACCAGGCAGTGGTGTTTACAAAATAGCATTTGGTCTATTGTCTCATCAATCCTACTAGCATCCGAGAGGCTGGGGCAGAACTCACCGTTACTGTTAAGACTACAGAGATACTTGCTGATAGCCCTATAAGGAACAGCGGCCATGGGACCCGGGGATAAGGAGGGTTAGGCCAGAGGTTCTTGGATTTGTTATTTGGTATTTTTTTTTTTTCTGACCATTTATTTGTGGTTGTGAGCCTCTTCCATGTGGGTGCTGAGAATCAAACTCAGGTCCTCTGGAAGAGCAAGCAGTACTCTTAACCACTGAGTCACCATCTCTCCAGCCCCTGACCTGCCTCCAGGGTGCTGGGGTTCCCCGCTGTGCTCCACCACACTCACCTTAAGTTCCTTCAACCTTCTGTACAATGCTTTAATATGTGCAGTGAAGAGATGGGACTACTAGGTTGTGGCCCTGTGCAAGAGTCCTTGCTTAGCATGCATGAAGCCCTGCGCCCCGTCCCGGTGCCACATAAACCCAGTATGGTAGAACAGAGCCCTCGGGAGGCAGAGGCAGGGGGATTAGACATTCAAGATCACCTTTGGTTAAGTAGCAACTTTAAGTCCAGCCTGGACTACACAAGACACTTTTTCAAAACATCCAACACAGGTTGGAGAGATGGCCCATCAGATAAAGGCCCTGGCCTGGGAAGGCGTGGCAGGCTGAGTTAGAACCCTGGAGCCCATGTGTAAGGAAAGAGAAGAGAACAGACTCCGCTGCATCCTTATTCTCTGACCTTCGCATGTAGGCCACGGCATATGTGTGCACGCGCAAGAATAATTAAATAAATGGAAAAATTAGGAAAGAAGGAAGAGACGGTGATATAAAGGAAGTTCAAAGGGCAGAGAGACCGCTCAGCGTAGTTAAGGACATTCGGCGCTGCTCTGTCAGAGGGCTGGGTTTGGAGCCTACAACATCCGCTACAGCTGGCTCACAAACACCCACTAACTCCAGCTGGGGGCGGGGTGGGGTGGGGGAGTGGTCCGTGCCTCCTTCTGGCCTCTGTGAACACCTGCACGCTCTGCACACACATGTATGGCACAGACACACAAGAAAAGAATACACTAAGAGGTCTTTGTTGTTTGTTTGGTGAGACAAGATTTCTCTGTGTAGCCTTAGATATCCTGCTTCAAACTCAACGATAAGCCTGTCTCTCCTTCCGGAGGGCTGGAACCACAAGCAGCGTGCCACCGCCGCACCCGGCTCTAACATAAATCTAAAAAACAAAAAAAGAAAAAAGAAAAAGAAAAAGAGCTGGGCCTGTCTGCATATGGATCTCTGTGAGTTTGAGGCCAGCCTGGTCTACAAAGTGTGTTCTAAGACAGTCAGAGGTACACAGAGATACCCTGTCCAAAAATAAATAAATAAATAAATAAATAAATAAATAAGGAAGGAAGGAAGGAAGGAAGGAAGGAATACAGACAGACAGAAAGAAAGAAAGAAAGAAAAGAAAAGAAAGAAAAGAAAGAAAGAAAGAAAAAGAGAAAGAACTCTACAGATTGGTTGAGGATCTCTCTGGGTGTGTCTATGAGGTGCCTCCAGAGACAGATCCTGTGGGCTCTGACCTAATTGGTGGGTTAATTATTTAATGCATTCATAATATGCCTTTATAGAAGGTGGCCAAGGGTGGGGTGGGGGGCAGTGGGAGGAAAGTCACTGGGTGACTTTTATTTTGAAACAGCATCTCACGTTGCTTAGGCTACCCTCAAAATTGGTATGCACCTGACCCTTTTACCTCCACCTCCTGAGTGCTAGAACTGCAGGCTCCTCCCACCGTGCCCAGTATGTGTGCTGCCAAGGACTGAACTCAGAGACTTGTGCATACCCAGCAAGGACTCCATTGATTTACATCCCCAGTCCGTTTTCTTTCTCTTTTTACTTTTCTTTGTTTCTTTCCTTTCTTCTTTCTTTTTCCTTCCTTCCTTCCTTCCTTCCTTCCTTCCTTCCTTTCTTTCTTTTTTTCTTTCTTTCTTTCTTTCTTTCCTTTGTTTGTCTGTTTGTTGAGACAGGGTTTCTCTGTGTAGCCCTGGCTGTCCTGCAACTAGCTCTGCAGACCAGGCTGGCCTCACAGAGATCTGCCAGTCCGAGTACTGGGATTAAAGGTGTGCCTCACCACCACCTGGCCCTGGTTTTTTCCTATTCTAATCGTCTGAGACCCCCCCCCAGCCCGTGAAATATTACTGCCCACATTCAGGGTGGGTCTTCCCTCTCTAGTGAAATATCTCTGCCAACACCTCAACATATTATATGTTATTTGCATATTTAGTTATTTACAGACAGGGTCTCACTATGTAGCCCTGGCTAACCTGGAACTCGATACGTAGTCCAGGCTGGCTTCAGACTCAGAGATAAGCTGGCCTCTACCTCCCAAGCGCTGGGGAGTTAGAGGTGTGCACCACCACATCTGGCAGATTTTATTCATTTTGTGTGTGTGTGTGTGTGTGTGTGTGTGTGTGTGCAGTGTATATCAGAGAGAGAATATGTGGGTCAAAGGCTGACCTGAAGAAGGGAATTTCTCCTTCCACAACATGTGTTCCAGGGATTGAATTTGGGTTGTCAATCTTGGTGTCTTTTGCCAGCCCAGCCATCTTGCTGGCCCAAAACTCAAGATTCAAGATTCATATTCTCTCTCTCTCTCTCTCTCTCTCTCTCTCTCTCTCTCTCTCAAGATTTATTTATATATCATGTGTAAGTACACCGTAGCTGTCTTCAGACACATCAGAAGAGGGCGACAGATCTCATTATGGATGGTTGTGAGCCACCATGTGGGTGCTGGGATTTGAACTCAGGACCTTCAGAAGAGCAGTCGGTGCTCTTAACCGCTTAGCTGTCTCTAGCCCGATTCTAAATCTCTCGAAGTAGACAATTAAGCTCAGTCAGCAACATATAGCAGGAAGAGGATGGAGCTAAGCAACTCTTGGGGCAGCTGGGTCCCTGGGTTTCTTGGACTCATACTCAAAATGATAAATTTAGCAAAATCAGAATTGCCCATGGCTCTTCCCACACTTGTCACCCTCTGTGGTCCTGACCACCCCCCCAAAAAAAATGGTAGTCAGTAGTTCTGGACAGAGTCCTGAGCTGACCCCACAGCAGGTGCTGGGCCTCAGGTCCCCTGGTGACCTGCCACAAACAATCATCTGAGGGAAGGAGAGCCCCATGTGTGTTGTGTTTGCCTAATGGACCAAACAGGAGAGAGGGCTGCAAACTCCACATGTCTCCCGCGTGGGCCTTAGCACGGCAGCACCGGCAGCACAGACAGCACCGGCAAGGGCAGCTCACTAAAGACCTAGTTCCAGGGCTGAGGATGTAACTCCATTGATAGAGCGTGTGCCCAGTGTGCACGAAGCTCCGGGTCCCATCCCTGGCACCACATAAACAGGGCATCAGGGCATCTGCCTATAATCCAAGCATTCAAGATGTGGAGGCGGGAAGATGAATTCAAAGTCACCTCTTAGCCATGTGAGTTAGAGACCAGCCTGGGCTACATGAGACCCAGTGCCCAAAAACAGCCGGTAAAGAGATGCCTCAGTTGGTCAAGTCCTTCTTGCATAACTAAGAGCACCTGTTCAGTCCTGGCACCCAGTGAGAAGGCCCAGGATCGCACCACAGGCTTGTAAGCCAGGAGCTGGGCAGGGGGATACAGGAGCATCCCTGGGGCTCAGGGGACTGACTGCCAGTCCCGCCGACTCAGGAACCTCCGAGGTCAGCGAGAGACCTTGCCTCAAGAAAGCAAGGTGAAGAGCAGGAGACCATTCAGTGGGTAAAGTCACTTACTGCCAAACCTAATGACCTGAATTTGATCCCCAGGTCCCACGTGGTGAAGGAAAAGAACCTACTCGCAAAATCATGGGAACACGGGAGTGCGCACATGTATACACATATACACGCACACGTGTGCACACACACATACAATGCACACACACGTGTACATGCACACACATACACATGCACATGTGCACACGCACACACATGTACATGCGAGCGCGTGCACACGCGCACACACACACACACACACACACACACACACACACACACACACAGCCCCAGCTGTCCTGGAAACTGATATGTAGCCCAAACTGACCGCCAATTTACAGAGATGCCCCTGCCTATGCTTCATGAGTGCTGAGACTAGCAGCCTGACATTGGCCTCTGGCCTCTAGACCCACGTGTGACATCTGCACGCGTGCATACATACAGAACAACAACAACTGAACAAAGAAACCTTAGTCACAGGCATCTGAGCCTGCGCTCAAACTAATGAGGACTGTGCAGCTGGACTTCGCCATGGGATCAGGATGCTCTTGCACCTGGCATGCCAGGATGTGTCCGTGTGGCCTATCTATCACCCTGTCTCACTCACAGCCCAGACGCTGAGCCACGGTGAAGACAGTGCCTCGTCAAACCCACCGTAAGTAGTAACTTCTGTCCCCCCCCCCCCATATCCTCTGGTCATGTCCCTGCGGGTCAACGCAGACCAGCAAAGGCTCCAATCACTTTCTGCTGACTGACTGTCTGTTCTTTGGCAACGAGGCCATCAGCAAAGACAGGTCTGCCCTGGGGCCCTCTCTGGGCACCAGCTGGGGATGTCAGAGCTGTCCCCCGGGGAAGGCTGAGAGCTGTAGCATCAATGAGTAATGAGAAGAGGATTGAAGCATCGCTCGGAGCCGGGGAAGGTTAAGTGCTCTTCGATGATCGTGGTGAAGGTCGGTCTGGGGCCTCCCGGGGCCTAAGTGGCACAGTCACTGACAAACTGCGTCTGGACACATGGCTTCCTGCTCCGGCAGAGGGCTGGTTGGCTCCCAGGAGGGACAGCTGAGGAGGTCCAAGTGTCTATCTTCTGGTCCCCACTAAAGTGTGTATAAACCCAGAGGACTTGCTCAGCCTTAATATTTTCTTGTCTGTATGTTTGGGGAGGGTGCGGAGGAGGGGGCGGAATGTTGTATGTGGTTTGTGTATATGGAGGCTAGAAATTCACCCTGTGGGTTGTTTGTCAAGCACTGTTGTACTGACAAGTTTTATATCAACTTGGCATAAGTGAGGGTGACCAGGGAGGAGGGAGCCTCAACTGAGAAAACGCCTTCATAAATTCCAGCTGTAGTGATCAGTGGAGGAGGGCCCATCCCATTGTGGGTGGAGCCATCTCATTGTGGGTGGAGCCATCCCATTGTGGGTGGAGCCATCCCATTGTGGGTGGAGCCATCTCATTGTGGGTGGAGCCATCCCACTGGGCTAGTGGTCCTGGGTTCTATAAGAAAGCAGGCTGAGCAAGCCATGAGGAGCAAGCCAGTAAGCAGCACCCCTCTGTGGCCTCCGCAACAGTTCCTGCCTCCAGGTTCCTGCCCTGCTTGAGTTCCTGTCCTGACTTCCGTTGATGATGAACAGTGATGTGGAAGTGTGAGCTGAATAAAGCCTTTCCTCTCCAAGTTGCTTTGGTCACGGTGTTTCACTGCAGCAATAGAGACCATGAGATAACTGTCCACCTTAGTTTTGTCTTATGTATCTATGTAGAGACATGGTTTCACTATAAATCCCCAACTGGCCTGGAACTCACGGAGCTCTGCCTGCCTCTGCCTCCTGAATGCTGGACTGAAGGTGTAAGCTGCCCTGCCAGAACCCTGCCTTAGTTTTTGAGACAACGTCTCTCACTGGCCTGAGGTTCACAAGACGCTGGGCTGCCCGGCCGCCAAGCTCCAGGCGTCCGCTTGTGTCCACCGTCCCCACGCTTGGGTCATAAAATCCTATGTCACTTAGCTCTCAGGTCTCAGGTAAATCCAAAGGTCACAGGAAAACGGCATTCAGGGTAACTCTGGGTCCCAGTCCTGACAAAAACATTGGCCTCTACGTTGCAGTCTTCTGAGACACTGGCCCTACCCTAGGGTTTCTGGTATCACCTATTTCTGGACGGACTAGGCACCAGTATTTTAGAGCTACTCCAGGACATTGTGACATATAGTCAACGCTGAGAGAAAGCTTTCTTTCTTTTCTTTTCTTTTCTTTTCTTTTTCTTTTTGTTTTGTTTTTTGTTTGTTTGTTTGTTTGTTTGTTTTTTGTTTTTTTCAGACAGGGTTTCTCTGTGTAGCTCTGGCTGTCCTGAACTCACTTTGCAGACCTGGCTGGCCTTGAACTCAGAAATCCGCCTGCCTCTGCCTCCCAGGAGAAAGCTTTCTTTCTTGGATGATCTCTCTCTCTCTCTCTCTCTCTCTCTCTCTCTCTCTCTCCCTCTTCCTCTCTCCCTCCTTCCCTCCTTTCCTCTCTCCCTATCTCTTTCTTTTTGCAGTGCTAGAAATAAAAATCCAGCTCTATACTAGTGAATTCATGTCAAGGGCTCAACCACTGAGCCATGCCCCCAGCCCCTCTCTGGGGGATTCTAGGCAGGGGCTCTACCACTGAGCCACACCCACAGCCCCTCCCTGGGGGATTCTAGGCAGGGGCTCTACCACTGAGCCACGCCCCCAGCCCCTCCCCACGCCACCAGCACTTAAAGCCCACACGAGGAACAACCCAACAATTCGAGCCAGGACTCTGGAGCCTCACCTGGTCTTGGCTGAAGCCAGGGGATACAGGAGCGGAGGATGTGTGGGACTTCCTTTCCCGCTTCTCCTAGAATGGGAATTTCCAGGTTTCCCCCTGGAATTTTCCACCCATTCATCACAGACTGTGTGTAAGCTGTAGACGAAGTTCTCTAAACCGTCTGCCCCTAAGAGATCTCTTTGGCACCTTTATAATGCCAAACATAGGCAGCCATGGCCTTTGGTGACAATTTTCAAATGGCAGAGCTATTGGGAAAGGCCCCTTCCATCCCCTGAAGAGTCCTTTTTAAATCTTTTTTTTTTTAATTTATTTATTATATGTAAGTACACTATAGCAGACGCACCAGAAGAGGGCATCAGATCTCTTTACAGATGGTTGTGAGCCACCATGTGGGTGCTGGGATTTGAACTGATGACCTTTGGAAGAGCAGTCGGTGCTCTTACCCACTGAGCCATCTCTCCAGCCCCCCCTGAAGAGTCCTAAAAGACAGACCTCAGGGGGAAGAGCACAGGCCTGTTCTGATGCTATTTAACACCATCAGGTTCGATGATGGGGAAAAAGGGGGATTTTGGAAGTCTTCTTGTGTGGGATGTGGGTGGCCAGCAGTGGTGAGCGGACATATTAAATACAGAGAGACGGCTGGGAGCCACTCCAGCACACATACCCCCTAGTCAGCAACCCGCCTGGAAATCTCCGCCAAAGGACCCAAGTCTGCTGGCACTCCTTGGTCCTGCCTGCTCACCAGCCTGGGTGGGTCCTCCAAGCTGGCAGCAGTCCTGAAGCTCGCGGGTTGCCCAGCCCAGAAGCAATGAGCCGAGTCCCTCTAGGAGGCCACGAGCGTTTCCAGGGCTCTTCCCTATAAGGCAAAGTCCAGGATCACACCTCTGCCCGGCCATCTCATCTGTGTGTACAGGGTGTGAGTATTTAGCCTAGCCTGGCCTAGAACCACCGATCCTCCTGCCTAAGACTCAGGCGTGCTAGGGTGGTAGTGTGCACCGTCACAGTAGCCTCGGTTGAGTCTGAGGTACAGAGGCGTGAGGACGAGTGTGGACCAGAAAGAGGACAGAGGTCCCCGGCGGCGGGCACACCAGCATCCTTGCCCTGGGGAGGTTAGCAGCCAGGATAATTCCATATTATTATAGCTTTACAGGAAGCCAGCCCGGCCCAGCTGCCAAACAGCAGCGATTTACAGGCCCTGGGGGAGAAAGAATAGAAAGAAGCAAGCCCCGTCCCTAAATTGATCCTAGGTTATTTTTAGCTTTGAGTTCAGCCCCTGGGCTTCTTCTTCTTTTTTTTTTTTTTTTTTTTTTTTTTTAAAGAGTCTCAACTCGACTCTGTACAAAAACCACTTAGCAAGATGCAGCTGTTCGTGCAGGTAGACAGTGGTGGGAGAGCCAACAGGCAAGCACAGGCCTGCTTGAAAAGCAAGAAGTGGGGGGGAGGGGTGGAGAGATGGCTCAGTGGTTAAGAGCACTGACTGTTCTTCTGAAGGTCCTGAGTTCAAATCCCAGCACCCACATGATGGCTCACAACCATCTGTACGGCTACAGTGTACTCATATACATAAAATAAATAGATAAATCTTACCAAAAAAAAAAAAGAAAGAAAGAAAAGAAAGAAAGAAAGAAAAAAGAAAAAAAGAAAAGAAAAGAAAAGCAAGAGAGGAGGAGGGGGCAGTGGTGCTTGGCTGTCATTCCAGCAGTCAAGAGGCTGAGGCAGGAGGATAGCTGGGTTTAAATCCAGTCAAGGCTATACAGTGAGACCTTGTCTCACAAAGAGAAGTCTGGTGTGGTGGTGCATACCTGTGATCCCAGCACTTGGGTGGTGGTGGGGTTAATGATTAAGAGCTCAGGGTTGACCCTCAACTACATAGCCAGCTAGCCTGGGCTATATGAGAGCATTAAGGAAAGGAAAGGAAAGGAAAAGGAAGGAAAGGAAAGGAAAAAGGAAAGGAAAAAGGAAAGGAAAAAGGAAAGGAAAAAGGAAAGGAAAAAGGAAAGGAAAAAGGAAAGGAAAAAGGAAAGGAAAAAGGAAAGGAAAAAGGAAAGGAAAAAGGAAAGGAAAAAGGAAAGGAAAAAGGAAAGGAAAAAGGAAAGGAAAAAGGAAAGGAAAAAGGAAAGGAAAGGAAAAGAGTAGAGCAGAGCTTGGCAGTGGTGGCACACGCCTGTAATCCCAGCACTTGGGAGGCAGAGGCAGGCGGATTTCTGAGTTCGAGGCCAGCCTGGTCTACAGAGTGAGTTCCAGGACAGCCAGGGCTACACAGAGAAACCCTGTCTTGAAAATCTAGAGAGAGAGAGAGAGAGAGAGAGAGAGAGAGAGAGAGAGAGAGAGAGAGAGAAGACAGGAGAGGAGGGAAGGGGATAGGGAATTGGGGAGAGGAAGTGGGGGAAGTGGAGGGGAAGGAAGGGGAATAGGGTCTTTAAGGACCCACATGCAGGAAATACATCCTAACGTTTTAAAGACCAGGAAGACTCTAACCCAGAGTCCCCAGAGCTGGAGAGGGCTCGGTGACTGAGAGCACAGGCTGCTCATCGAGAGGAGCCGAGCGTATTCCCCAGCACCCTCGCAGGGGCTCAGAACCATCTGTGACTCCCAGTCCTAGAGGTCTAATTCGCGCCTCTGGCCTCTGTGGGCGTGGAGCGTGTATGTGTGCGCAGACATACATGTAAACAAAATACATGTTAAAAAAAACAAACAAAAACTTAAACTAGAAGAAGCCCTGAGTTCCCATGGCTACCCAGGCCTCTCGCCAAAACACAGCTAAGAGCGAGAGCTACCTCTGAGGGCTGATTGGAGGCTGAAGGCGTTAATGCGTGTAAAGCACCTCATCAGACTCCCTCACGAAGCCAGGATTTCAGAAGCTAGCTGACTTTTAAATTAAACATCATCTACGCTAATTAGTACAGCCAGCGATATCATCGCCAAGGTTTATCCTTATTATTTTCAATTCTATGTGAGAGATGCATGCACACTCGCGTGCACGGGGGAGATGCATGCACGCTCGCGTGCACGCTCCCACCAATGCCAAAGGCGTCGGCTCCCCTGGAGCCGGAGTAAAAGGCAGTTGTGAGTGACCTGACACAGGTGCTAGAAACCAAACTCTGCAAGTGCTCTTGACTGGGGGACATGTCTCTAGCCCCAGTATTCATTGATTCATTGAGGACTGGGCAGACAGCTCAGTTGACAAAGTGTTCGCCTTGCACACATGAGGTCCTGAGTTCAAGCTTCTAAACTATGACAAAAAAAAAAAAAAAAAAAAAGTCCCGGGAGGTAGGCAAAGCCCACGGGTGCACCTTCCAGTCCTGACAACCGGGGAAGCCGAAGTGGGAGGGAACCTGGAACAGAGGTATTTGAGGCCAGCCTGGGCTACACAGTACAACCTCCATCTAAGTCAATAAAGAAGTGGGTTGGAGAGATGGCTCGGTGGTTAAGAGCACTGGGTGCTTTCTCCAGAGGACCTGGGTTCAATTCCCAACACCCACGCGGCAGCTCAGGACTGTCTGTAACTCCAGTTCCAGAGGGTGTGGCACCCTCACTCAGACACAGGTGCAGGCAAAACATAAATGCACTTAAAAAGAAATATTCTTTTTAAAATTTTTATTTGTTTATTTATTTACTTATTATATGTTGAGTACATTGTAGCTGCCTTCAGACACACCAGAAGAGGGCGTCGGATCTCATTAGGGATGGTTGTGAGCCACCATGTGGTTGCTGGGATTTGAACTCAGGACCTTTGGAAGAGCAGTCAGTGCTCTTAAATGCTGAGCCCTGTCTCCAGCCCATAAATAAGTATTCTTAAAAAGAAATAAGTATACATACAGCACAGTGGAATTAGGTACAATGGGAAAAATAAAGGCCAGGGAAGGCCTGGGGTAGAAAAGCCATGGTATTAGCTGAAGTCGGCAAGGGTTACTACGGAGGGTCCTTACTCTGTTTAGGCATGAGTGCCCGAAGTTTTCATTGCTTATCTGTAAAGGGCTAATCCCCACCCCCTTTTAAGGTGTTTTATTAGCATATACTGATTATCTACAATAATGGGTTAATTTTGTTTGCCATTCGCGCGCTCTCTGTCTCTCTTGCTCTCTCTCTTTTCCTTGAGACAGTATTTCACTATGTAGAGGACCAGCTAGCCTGGCACTCACTATGTACAGAGGCTGACCTCTGACCTCAGTGAGATCCACCTGCCTCTGCCTCCGTACCCTGTCATGATTTTATTCATTTGATATGAATGAGTAAAATGAATGAATAAAATGATGAATAAAATGAATGAATAAAATGCCTGTGTGTGTGTACCACATGCCTGCTGATGCACTCACAGGCCAGCAGAGGGCGTCAGATCCCCTGAAACTAGAATTGCAGATGCTTGTGAGCTACCCTGTGGGTGCCAGGGAGGGAACCGGAGTCTTCTGGAAGAGAAGTGAGGACCCTTAACCACAGAGACATTTCTGTCTGTCTGCCTGCCTGCCTGTCTGTCTGTCTGTCTGTCGTCTGAGATAGGGTCTTGCTATGTAGCCCTGGCTGCCCTGGAACTCTCTATTTAGACTCAGACTCAGACCTCAGACTCAGAGAGACCCACCTGCCAGTGAGCCTCCGTGCCCGGCAACAATGGGTTTCGTTATTCTGTTTTCTTATGTCCGCAGAATGTACTCTGGCCACGTTCGCCCCCATGGCCCTCTCTCGTCCCCCTCCCCCTCCCTCTTCTAAACTAATGACCCTTCTCCTACCTGCATGCCTCCCCCCTCCCCCACCCCCTGCCCTCTTGCTAATCCAATGGTTTATTTTATTTTAACTCCGGTTGCTTATAGGAATGGGTGAAGGGTTATCAGCAGAAGCATGGGTACCTTCCTAGTGGCTACACTACAGGAGAAAATGTCTCTCCCTCTTGCAGGCTCCCTCCTTTTTTTGTTTTTTGTTTTTGTTTGTTTGTTTTAGTTTTAGTTTTTTGTTTTTTCAAGACAGGGTTTCTCTGTGTAGCCCTGGCTGTCCTGGAACTCACTCTGTAGACCGGGCTGGCCTCAAACTCAAAAACCCACCTGCCTCTGCTTCCCAAGTGCTGGGATTACAGGCGTGTGCCACCGCCACCCGGCTACAGGCTCCCTCCTTAATTGACCCAGAATGTTTTTATTCCCTTTATTTATGGGTACGGGGGTGGGGTGGGGGGTAGAATCAAGAGCTTTTCACAAGGCCACTGAGCCACAACCTAAGCCCCCCACTGCAGGATTCTATTCTCTTATTTCTGCCCCCAAAACAGGAGAGCTTTATGAATGGGATACTGGTTGCTTTAAAAGGGGGGGATCCTGGGGTATCACGGTCTTACGGATTACATTTGCTCCGAATACCAAAGGCTCTGGGAGAAGACGGGACAGCAGGCTATGGGGTGGGGTGCAGGGTGGGCAGGGAGGAAGGAGGGATATGCAGGAGAGGACAAGGCTGACTATGGGGGGGGGCGGTTGGGATTATAGCTCATAGCAGGGTGTGGGGGTCTCTGCAAACACCAGAGTATCGTGCCTGGTACAAGAAAAATCTGGTTCAGCCAGACTAAGTAGATGTTGTTGGATTGAACTTCCAACGTCCGACATATTTAGGACATATTTATGGGACAGACAGCCCAACAGTAAGGAGGTGTTGGTCACACCCTGAAGCACAAGGAGTCAGAAGGGAGGGAGGAAGGGAGGGAGAGAAGGAGGGAGGGAGGAAAAACACTGTAAGTTTTGTTCACCTCCCCTGGATGAGTGACTGGAGGAGATGGGTGGAGAACCACAGGAAGCTCCTTAGGAGATGGAAAATTCCAGAAAAGGCAGTAGGGCTTCTAAAGAAGGGAAGATTTGCATGTGGGAGTGGGTGGAGGGCCTGGGAGGTGTGGACCCGGGGGGTGGGGGATGGGGCACCGGAAGAGGGCTCTGAGGAGAGACTGGGCCTGAGAGAGTGAGGTGACCCAGGCTTAGGGGGAGAAGGGGACTGAGAGGATTGCGTAATGACATCACGGAGCGTGAGTTACAACAGGAACTCAGGAGTTGCTCTTGCTGGGGGCTGGAGAGAAGGTTTGGTCGGTAGGTAAAGTGCTTGTTTTGAAGGCACCAGGACCCGAGGGACGATCTCCAGGAAACATTTAAAAGCTGGACACATCTGTAACTCTGGAGCTGGGCGGGCGGGAAAGGGCTCTGGGGGTCATTGGCCAATGGACCCTTTCATCTGCTCTAGGTCTGGGAAGGTGGCTGAGTCCAGTCCTTGGAAACTCCGGGAGTAGCAGGGATTCCCCCCCCCCAAATTTCTAGTTATCTAAATCAGAAATGGAGAGGAGGCCCACACTGGAGGGTCCCCCTTTCCAACCTCTGCTAAGAGGCAGGAGAGAGGATAAAGAAAGAAGGAAGATCCAAGAGAAAAGGGCACCTGAAGAGCCACTGTGGGAAAAAGATTTTAAGATAGTCTACCACTTACTCTTTTTTTTTTTTAATTTATATGAGTTCACTGTAGCTGTCTTTAGACATACTAGAAGAGGGGCGTCAGATCCCGTTACTGATGGTTGTGGGTCACCATGCTGGGACTTGAACTCAGGACCTCTAGACAAGCAGTCAGTGCTCTTAACTGCTGAGCCATCTCTCCAGCCTGTCCCGCTTGCTCTTCTTGATGCTGTCACGAAACACTGTGACAAAACAACTAAGAGGAGAAAGGGTTTCTTCTGACTTACAGTTGAGGACACAGTCCACTTGGGAGCAGGAGCAGGGTGGCGGGGCTTGCGGCACATTCTCAGGAAGCAGAGAGGATGCTTGCTGCGGCTCAGATCCTTTGTCTATTTATACGGTCAAGGATCCACGATCCAGCCTAGGGAATGGCACCGCCTGGAGTGGGCCAGTCTTCCCATCCCAATTTCTGCAATCAACAGGCATGTCCAGAGGCCCACGTACCAGTTGAGTCTAGGTTCTACCAATTTACTCATCATCACAGATAGCAAGGCGCCGGTGAACAGTGAGGAGAGGCAGGCTATAGTGGGGACATGGCTTGATGTCAATCAGTGTCCTCTGTCATCTCCCAAAGGGCATCACATGACTGCTCAAGTGGTAAGAACACAAGACCACTCAAAACCAGCTGGGACCAGCGAGTCTGACCCAGATGATGTCGGTCATTGAGCTTTTTCTTACTCTCATTTCCATATTGTTAGTTTTGTAAAACTGCCCAGTCCCATCATGCATCTGACTCCACGCCGCACCCAGAAACCCACACGCGCGCGCGCGCGCAGAAAAAGGGAGTAAACTCGATCCTGACCGATCCCTGAAATTTCCTCCCTTTCTTCCAACTCAACCCATCAACAGCCTTGTTAGAGCTTGTCCAAAAAGATGGCCTCTTTTGGGTGTGCGCGTGCACGCAGGAGGACCTAGGGCAACTCTGTGGAGCGAGCCGGCTCTCTCCTTCCTTCATCATGGCCGGCAACCTATCTGAGCCATCTTGATGGTTTCCATAGGGTAGATTTTTTTTAATTATTTATTTATTATTATATGTAAGTACACTGTAGCTGTCTTTCAGACGTACCAGAAGAGGGCGTCATATTTCATTCCGGATGGTTGTGAGCCACCATGTGGTTGCTGGGATTTGAACTCAGGACCTTCGGATGAGCAGTCAGTGCTCTCAACCGCTGAGCCATTTCTCCAGCCCTTTTTTTTTTTTTTTTTTTTTGAGAGATGATCTACATAGTGAGGAGGAGGAAGGAGAAGAGGAGGAGGAAAAGAGGAGGGAAGGAAGGAAGGAAGGAAGGAAGGAAGGAAGGAAGGAAGGAAGGAAGGAAAAGATGGTTCAAAGACAAAGCAGCCTGTTGGCCTGTAGAAGAAATACTAGACAGCAAGCAGCTCCTGACCCTAAGAGCAGAGGTCACAGAGGTCACAGTCAGAAGACTCAGTGAGCAAGAGTGCTTGTCACCAAGCCTGCGGACCTGAGTTTTATATCCAGAACCCACATGGCGGAAGGAGAGACCAACTCCCTACCTTGTCCTTTGACCTTTACACCCAACATGTACCCCTCCTCCCAACACACAGAGATAGGAAAAAAGTGGATGGGGGGGGCGGAGAACAGCAGAGATCTGTAGGATCAGGGGGAAAAAAAACAACCCAGCTACAAAGGGGTTTAATGATTCCCAGGGCGCGCAATGAACAGGGTGTGCACCACGCTGGCTCCGAGGCCCAGTTAACCTCTACCGCTGTGCTATTCTGGGCCTCCCAATACCTCAGGAGGTGGGGAAGCCGACTAGAAACCCATTTATAGAGCGTTGAGTACAATCTCATAAAACGGTATAAATATATACGTGCGCGCATATGCATGAGTGCCGGCCGTATCTATAGGCAGGGTATTTATAGGCAGACGCTGGGAAGGAAGACTTCAAACTGGTAACCGTGGCAATTTTTTGAAACTGTTTCTGAAATAGCTTTTCTAAAATTAATATGATTAATGGGAAAACATTATTTAAATAGACACAGGAATGGGCAAGTATCAGAAGGCAGGCTAGGAAATAGACTTTCTGGAAAATAATGGCGCCTTGCCAACCTGCTCTGGAAGACATCCAAAGCTCTCACTTACTTCATAGATAATGACGAGAGGAATGGGAGGGCTCTGGGGCGTGGGTTCAGGCTACTTAGGAAAGGGTTAACCACCAGGACCCCTCTGGCTCCGAGCATAAATCCCAGTATGGAAACAAAATACTGTGGGCCATCAAGATGGCTTACTAAGTAAAGGAGCCTGCCACCAAGCCGGAGGACCTGGCTGCAATCCCTGCACCCACATGGTGGGAAGAGAATGTATGTATATATGTATGTATGTATGTATGTATGTATGAACGTGCATGTGTATATATGTATATACATAGTGGGTGCACATATATTTAATATATAAATATATACTTTTATATGTGCACACACACACACACACAAAAGTACGCGCACACTTTTTTTAAAAAAGAAACAACAAAACCCACTTTGCAAGACTGTCAGAGAGGCTGAGTAAGATTACAAACACAAAGACTCTAAACACATTTAGCCTGTGCTGAGTCTTGCCTTACATGTGGCAAGGGCCTTGGCACCGTCCCAAGTCACAGCTAAATTGTGGTGGCAAAATACAATGCCAATTCTAGACTATTTAGTAAGTTTGATTTCATAAGATAGACATGTAGACATGCCAACTTCCAAATTGATTATTTTTAAATATTTTTAAATTGTTGATTTGGGGTCAGATAAAATAGCAGCACACTCTCACCTTTTTTGGGGGGTGGGGTGGGGTGGGGGGGTTCTCCAGACAGGGTTTCTCTGCATAGCCCTGGCTGTCCTGGAACTCACTCTGTAGACCAGGCTGGCCTCAAACTCAGAAATCCACCTACCTTTGCCTCCCAAGTGCTGGGATTAAAGGCCTGTGCTACCACCACCCGGCCCACACTCTCACCTTTTAATCCCAGCACACAACAGGCCAAAGGAGAGATCTCTGTGAGTTCCAGGCCAGCCTGGAACATCATTACATATGATGACCCTGTCCAAACAAAGAAACAAACAAAAATGCCAGTTTGGGGGCTGGGGACATCACTTAGTTGGTAGAGTGCTTGTCCAGCATGCCTGATGCCCTGGGCTCTATCCCCAACACTGCATAAACTGGACAGCTACACACACACACACACACACACACACACACACACACAATCCCAGCCCTGAAATGGAGGCAGGAAGATCAGGAACTCAAGGTCATCTTTAGCTACCTAATGTGCTCAAGGCTAGCCTGGGCTACATGAGACATCATCTCAAAAACCAATCACTCCATAATTTAAACAGCACAATTTAAAGTAGCTGCCTAGTCATTTGAACTTTTAGGCTTCATTGGGGAGAGTGTCTTTTAAAAATAACTTCCTGTGTGGTGTGTGTGTGTGTGTGTGTGTGTGTGTGTGCTCATGTACACTCACGTATGTGCCATGGTACACATGCGGAGGTCGGAGGACGACCTTCAGGAGTGAGTTCTCACCTCTCCCCTTTCCGTGAGGTCTTTGGACGGAGCTATGTCATGACGCAAGCACCTTTACCTGCGGAGTCATTTCAGCTGCCCGGCGTTTTCCCACCCCTCTCCCGTGGTTTCTCTGCATGGCTTATCCTTTCTGTTAAAACCCAGGCATTTCATCAGCAGCCCCGAAAGCAAGCCCTGCCCTCTGGGAAGGTCTCCATACCTCAGCTGCTATTTCCTTAATGACTTTCCCCTTAATTAAGAAAGCCTGGGTTCCAGGCCCTGTGTGGCTGGTGAGGTCTTTGCTTCATTAACTTAGTAATGATTAGACAGAGGTTTCCCCGAGTCTTCTAGAACTATAAATCTCCTGCGCTTTGCAGAGAAGCTCTGTGTGTGTGTTGGGCAGAAGCCTTCCCCATGCAGCGGGCAGTGTGCTGGTTGCAGAATCTCCAAGAGAATCAGCTGAGAGGGGAGCCCACCTCAAGCCCTTCCTGGCCGTGTGCACGCACACTCCTATGATCCGGCACATGCGCACACATCTCCTTTTGAATTCCAAGACTGTGTCGAGCTTGCTTGCTTGTTCTTTTGAGACGGCGTCTCTCTGTATAACTCTTGCTGTCCCGCAACTTGCTATGTAGACCAGGTTGGCCTCGAACTCAAAAAGATCCACTGGCTTCTACCTGTGAGTGCTGGGACTAAAGGCGAGTGTCATGACCCTGGGTATGTGTCAACGTTTTTTTTTTTTTTAAAGCAATTTCGGGGCTGAAGAGATGGCTCATCAGGTAAAGGTCCCGGCTACCAAACCTGATGACCTGAGTTCAATCCCAGGACCCTCGTGCTGGGCAGGGCATGTATGAGCTCCACTTAAAATGATTCTAGACCCTGCAATTTCACCCTCCAGCCTTCCTGTATCGCACGCCTCTCCTCCAGCTACTCTGGTTGCCTCATTAATTTTTCTTTTCTTTATTACTTCTTCTTCTTCTTCTTTTTTTTTTTGGATTTGGTTTTTTCGAGACAGGGTTTCTCTGTATAGTCCCGGCTGTCCTGGAACTCACTCTGTAGACCAGGCTGGCTTCGAACTCAGAAATCTGCCTGCCTCTGCCTCCCAGAGTGCTGGGATTACAGGCATGCGCCACCACCGCCTGGCTTACTTTCTTTTTCTTTTGACAATCTCAAGTAGGCAAGGATAACCCTGAACTTCCGATCCTCCTGCCTCAACTCCCTGAGTGCGGGAATCACAGGCTTACACCATCACAGCTGGTGACGTGGTGCCAGGGATGAAACTCGGGGTTACAGACGTGGTGGGCAGGCACAGCGCCATCGGAGGTAACTGTATTCCTAACCCAAAGTATTAGCATCGAATCTTAACATCCCAGGCCTGGGGAGATGGGTCCGAGGCGAAGAGCAGCACTGTGCTGGCAAAGGACCTGAGTTCATGTCCCCCGTACCCTTGTCACACAGCTCACAACTGCCTGTAACTCCAGCTCCAGGGGACCCAGCTCCCGCTTGTGATCTCCATGAGTTACCTGCACTCATGCACACATCCACTCTCAGACAGATGCAGACACATAATTTAAAATAAAATAAAATCGAAAAACAAATCCAAGTTAACATCCTGCCCTGTTTGGTAGAGCAGAGCTATCTGTGGACCCCCCTCTGACTCTTCCCTGTTATGTCAGCACCCTAAATGGGACTGTTATCTTTTTTTTTTAAGATTTATTTTATTTATTTTATGAATAAATATATACCATTATACCATTGCTTTCTTCAGACACACCAGAAGAGGGCATTGGATCCCATTACAGATGGCTGTGAGCCACCATGTGGGTGCTGGGAATTGAACTCAGGGCCTCTGGAAGAGCAGCCAGTGTTCTTAACCTCTGAGCCATCTCTCCAGCCCAGGACCATTATCTTCTGCTGCTGTTTCCATTTGTGTTTTGAGAGAAGGTCTCAGTCTGTAGCACAAACTGCCCACAACTTGAGATCCTCCGACCACAGGTGCCGGAGAGCTAGGATTACAGGTGTGTGCTACCACACCCAGCTGTGACCAGGATCGTGAGTGTGTTATCATTCCTCCTCCGCATATTTTTATACTGCTTATCTGATGCATGTGTGCAAACCAGTACACCCTGGTTTTTATATTTCCCAGAGGCTTGTAAATGGAGGTGCCATTTCCCCCACCTACATGTAAACGGTAGATAGATAGAAGTATCTGCTTATCCATTTCTGCTGCTAGCTCCTGCATTGCCATCCTAGACGGAAGCAGAACGATTTGCTTGTTTTTGAAATATCTTTATTTTTATTTTTATATGAGTGAATGCCATTTGTGTGCATGAGTATAGGGTACCTTGGAGTCCAGAAGAGGCCGCTGGAGCCCCTGGAGCTGAAGTTACAAATAGCTGTGAGCCTCCTCGGATAGGTACCTGATACTGAAACCTGGAACTCCCGGAAGAGCAGCCACGATGTGTTTGGTTGACTCCGTGCTGGGGACTGAAGATGTGGCTTTGTGTCCGCTGGGCAAGCGCTCTACCCTCTGAGCCTACACACTTTTTTTTATTATTATTATTGATTTGGTTTTTTCGAGACAGGGTTTCTCTGTGTAGCCCTGGCTATCCTGGAACTCACTCTGTAGACCAGGCTGGCCTCGAACTCAGGCCTGCCTCTGCCTCCCAGAGTGCTGGGATTACAGGAGTGTGCCACCACCGCCCGGCTGAGCCTACACTTTCTTTCTTTCTTTTTTTTTTTTTTTTTTTTTGTTTGTTTGTTTGATCCTATACTTTCAATACCATTCAAATGGATCTCTTTGAATTCTCTTGCCCATAATATATGCTTTATCTTTTAAAAGCATATATTAATTTATGTATATTTGCCTGTACCACCTGCATGCAGTGCCCTAAGAGGCCAGAAGAGGGCATGGGTCGCTTTCAATATGGAGTTTCAGACAGCTGTGAGCCGCTATGTGGGTACAGGGAACCAAACCAGGATCCTCTGTAGGAGTAGCAAGAACTCCTAACCACTGAGCCACCTCTCCAGTCCCTTCCTCTTTATCTTGCTGGGGGGAGAGGAATCTAGCTTTCCTGGTGGCGCACACCTGTAATCCCAGCACTTGGGAGGCAGAGGCAGGCGGATTTCTGAGTTCGAGGCCAGCCTGGTCTACAGAGTGAGTTTCAGGACAGCAAGAACTACACAGAGAAACCCTGTCTTAAAAAACAAAACAAAACAAAACAAAACAAAACAAAACAAAAAAAACAAACAAAAAAACCCCCCCAAAAACAAAAAACAACAAACAAACAAACAAAAAAAAGAGTTCCAGGCCAAGCCTTCATAGAGAGACCCTATCAATCAATCAATCGATCGATCGATTGATCACTAAATAAATATATAATCTCTGCATGCACAAAGTCTGGCTCTGCCCACCCTCCTCTGGGACCCGTTTCCCTGTGACTTCCTCTCTTCTCCACCTCGTACCCTCGCTCTCACGGTGCTCAGCTCCGGCGGCTCCTTCCTGACTCTGAGCATGTGTCAGGGATGTTTTCCTCCTGAACTCTTCTCTTTTGGCTCTGGGCTGTGAAAATCCTTTGCTAGCAGGGTTTATTTTCCTCAATGAGAAAGAGTTTTCACATCCTTGGACCTGACCTCTACACAAGTCACACACACACACACACACACACACACACACACACACACTGTTAAGGTCCCCTACTGTCCTGTCCCCTCCACCTCCCCACCAGGCCACTCTAATTGTTCCTGGATCTCTCTCCACTAAACGGTGAGCGAGGAGGACTGGGCTTGCTGTCGGTTTCTGACCCCACGAAGTCACCTTCCCATAAGACAACTGCCCTGCGGTCTGCACAATCCGGGAGAGGAAATGTCCCCTCGGGAGTCACCCTCAGGCCAGCCAGAGCTTCTGGTGGGGAGAAGCGGAGACCCTGGTTGCATTAAATGGCCAGAAAGTTCCCGGGTCCCAGAATCTACAAAGAACAAGCAGACATCATCTGGAGCCCTGGAGCTGCCTCTGGAGTCATGGAAATAGAAGGCCCTAGTTCCGCCTATGCAGGGCCGAATTCCAAAGGCAGCCAAAGGCAGCCCTGACAACAGGAAGCCAAACTTAGGAGAGATCTGTCTGCAGATGCCCCTCTGCACGAGGGTACTGGGGACATGAGTTCCCACCCGTCAGGACTTCCATGCAAATGAACCTTGACCCCGCTGTCATGAGTCTGGCCCTGTGGCCCAACAACAGCTGCCGGTGCTCAGTGGCCTCTGGTCCTCCCCCAGAGACAGCTGGACCAGGTCCTCAAACGGACAAGAATTTATCACCATAGCCCACGCCTCCAGCTCCAGTCCCAACAGCAACGTCTGGATCACAGGTGTGGCCCAGGACTGGCAGCACAGAGCGGCCTCATCGAGTGGCCTCGTGGTGCCTGACTCGGATGATGAGCAGAGGACAGGTGCTGTCATCTGCCAGCCAGCTGGCGGGGACACTTTTCAAGGCCCCCTTTGTTCTCCCTGAAGTCCCCTGGCTTAATTTCACGCGGCAGCCGCGCTGGGGAACCCTGTCTTCATTGTGCACAGCCCGAGGATGATTTCGGTAGGAGGATGGAGAAGCAGACATGCAAGACAAATTCCCAAAGGGTCAAGAGTCCCATGTCTGCCTCACCATAAAAGCAGTTACCAACACTACACACACATGCATGCAAACACATTCACATACATGAACACATATGTACACATACACACCACACACAGACAAGCACATGAACACACATATACTTTTTTTTTTTTTTTTTTTGGTTTTTCAAGACAGGGTTTCTCTGTGTAGTCCTGGCTGTCCTGGAACTCACTCTGTAGTCCAGGCTGGCCTCGAACTCAGAAATCCACCTGCCTCTGCCTCCCAAGTGCTGGGATTACAGGCGTGTGCCACCACGTCCGGCTCCACACATATACTTACAAACACATCACAGACACACACACACACACACACACACACACCACACATGCAGTCACGTGAACACACATGCACACACCACATACATCATGAACACACACACCCCCACATGCAGTCACGTGAACTCACATGTACATATACCTCATACATCATGCATGTACACACACACACAATCACACACACACTCATACATAACAGATGTATTTATGCACACATAGAATCACTATGCACATGTCTCTTATATCTATATATATAGCATGGATGCACATTCTGGCTGTCTTGGCCCTCTGGGGTAGCCAGTCTCCATGGAGCTCGGTTAGTGACCACCTCTGTGATTCTACAAAGACATCACAAAAATAAATCTGAGGGTTGCCACTGAAACACACACTTGAAGCCGGTGCGATGGCCCATCACCTACCATTCCAGCACTTGGGAGACGAAGAAAGGAGGATGGCTGGGGGTGGGGGGAGGCTCCCCTCGGGGACGTGGTAACATTCAGGCCAGACCGGGACAGATTACAGAAACGTCACTAAACACAACTGTGAAAAACGGCTAATGATCAGCTTTTTTTCTTTTTTTTTGGGGGGGGGGGTATTGGAGGTGGTTTTAGTTTGAAGGGACAGGGTTTCTCTGTGTAACCCTGGCTGTCCTGGAATTCACTCTGTAGACCAGGTTGGCCTCAAACTCAGAGATCCACCTGCCCCTGGCTCTCAAGTGCTGGGATTAAAGGTGTGCGCCATTACCACTTGGCAATGATCAACTTTTAGGTTGGGTGGGGCTGGGGAGACGGCTCCGTCGGTAAAACGCCGGCCATGAAAGCGCGGAGATCTGAACTTGCATTTCCAGCACCTGTGTAAGCAGCCAGGCACGGCAGCACACCTGCAATCCCAGCACTGGCGAACAGAGACAGGAGGATGTCTGGGACACGCTGGCCAACCAGCCAGGCTACAAGTTCAGCAGGACATCCCGCTTCAGAGAAATTTGATGGAAGGCCAAGAGGGGTGGCGCACATTCCTTTTTTGTTTTGTTTTGTTTTGTTTCCCCGAGACAGGGTTTCTCTGTGTAGCCCTGGCTGTCCTGGAACTCACTCTGTAGACCAGGCTGGCCTCGAACTCAGAAATCTACCTGCCTCTGCCTCCCAGGTGCTGGGATTAAAGGCGTGTGCCACCACTGCCCAGCAGGTGGCGCACATTCCTAATGCCAGCACTTGGCATTAGCCGGTTTTAAAAGGCAGGCTGATTTCTGTGAGTTTAAGGCCAGCCTGGCTTACATAGTGAGTTCCAGGACAGCTAGGGAGACACAGTGAAAATTCCATCTCAAAGAAAAAGGGGTTGGGGTGGAGACCAAGAGAGGAAAGCATCCAAGGGTAACTGTCTTGGATTCTATCACCTTAATACAAGCGTAGACATATCTAGGAAGAAGGAGTCTCGGGTGAAGAATTGCCTCCCTCAGACCGGCCTGTGGGCATGTCTGTGGGACATTTCCTTGTCTGCTGATCAATAGGAGAGGGCTCAGCCCACTGTGGACGGCGTCATTCCTGTGCAAGTGAGCCTGGGCTGTGTAAGAAAGGTAGCTGAGCAGATGCTGCAGAGATGGTTCAACATCTCAGAGCACCTGATGCTCTTCCAGAGAACCGGCGTTCCATTCCCAGCACCCACATGGTGGCTCGCAACCATCTGTGGTGGAATCTGACGCCCCCTTCTGGCGTGTCTGAAGATAGCAACAGTGTACTCGTGTGTGTGTGTGTGTGTGTGTGTGTGTGTGTGTGTGTTTATAAAATAAATTAACAATTCAAAAATAAAAATCTTACCAATTGGAGGAGGAAGAGGGGGAAGAGGAGGTGGGGAGAAGGAGGAGAAAGGTAGCCAGGGATGCTGAGATGCCAGCCGGTAAGCAGAATTCCTTCGTGGTCTCTGCCTCAGCCCCTGCCTCCACGTTCTTGCCTTAGACGTCTGTCTTAGATCCCTTCAGTGAAGGGCTATAACCTGTAAGCCACATGAACTCCTCCCTCCCCTACGTCGCTTCTGGTCCATGTTTTATTACATCTAGGGAGGTCAAACCACGACCGCAGCTGGTGGGAGAGGGAGGTGTTGCAGTGAGGAGCACGGCCACGCTGGCTTTGGCAGGAACGGGGCAGGCGCTGAACACTGACAATAGAAAAGTGGTTGGACGCCGTCAGCAGGGACCAGAGGGCCATCCTAGAAGGAACTGGAAACTAGGGTTGAGAGTGGCTGGAGACCCAGATCACGTGGTTTCAGGGGGGAACGGGATTAGCAGCTGGGCTAGAGGCTGGCCCTGTGATAGTTCTGCAGAACCGGCTGCCCTTGCCCTTGCCCTGAGCCTTGTCCGAGACTAAATTTCAAACTAATGGACTAGCACACAGCTCTCATGTCAGTTCTTGGGAAGCAGAGGCAGGTGGATTCCTGTGAGTTCGAAGCCAGTCAGGGTTGCAGAGTGAGATGCTGTGTCAAAAAAAAAAAAAAAAAAAAAGTAACAGACTTATTTCTCTGGCAGAGGATTTTGTTGTTGTTGTTTTGGTTTTTTTGGATTTTGTGTTTTCGAGACAGGGTTTCTCTGTGTAGCCCTGGCTGTCCT
>OZ030028.1:25867500-26012500 GCA_964023405.1 Apodemus agrarius
TTCCTTTCTTCCTTTTTCTTTCTTTCCTCCTCCTCCTCTTTCCTCTTCTTGGAAACAGGGTCTCTCCATTAGTAGCCCTGGCTGTGCTCGTGCTCACTGTGTAGACCAGGCTGGCCTTGAACTCACAAAGATCCACCTCCTCCAACCCTCTTAGTTCTGGGATTAAAAGCGCACACCCTGCCATCCAGCAACCCCCTTCCCTTCTGAAGTTGCTTTGCCAGGCATTTTCTCACAGTTGTGAGAAAAGGAACATGTGCCAGTCTCTTGATTACCACAGAGGGAAAGACGGTGAAATATAAGCTATGAACAGACGACAGTGTTCACTATGTCAGCGCTTGGGACAGAAAAAGGTACTTGTTTTTATTTTTGTCCCAATTGAGGCATAAATTCCGTCCCCAAAGAGGCTTAAAACTCCCCCTTCTCTGATAGTTCTATTTTTAGTTTAGAACACTCGAGATACAAAAACAACATTAGCCCAAAAAGGTCAGACTTTCTTATGGTCATTCTGTCCACCCAATAGCCCAAAATAAAGCCCAGAGGAGAAAGAGCAGGGAAGGGGTGGGGGCAGCTACCATGTATGAGTGGAATTTCAGGGGGCTGAAAACTCTGTCTCTCTCAGGCATGAACCGGTTTTCCCCTGCTTTCTACACTTGGCGCTTTCCTTTTTCCCCAGAAAGATTCCAGGGCCCTGTCCCTCACCGCTTGTCCCCCCCCCCACCTCAGCTCTTGAGAATGGGGTGGAGGGAGGGAGGAACAGGGATGGAGAACGGGGAGAGGTTAGCAGAGATTGTTCAAGGCAAGCTCTCCCCATGTGTGGTCTGGAATCACCCACAGCGTGCCTCCCCTGAGTTTGACAGGGGGGATGCCCAGAGCCCCGTGGTCCAGGACAGGAGTGGTGTTTTGTGTTTTGGGGCCTTTTGTTTGAGATGGAGTAGCCTGTAGAGCCCAGGCTAGTCTTGACCTCGTGATCCTCCTGCATCAGGGCTTTGGAGTGCTGGGATGGCAGACATGCGTTCACACACCCAGGCCCAGCTCTTGAGGTATTTTTAAACGGAGACCGTACGAGCCATCAAGAAATGATTGCCTGGAAACAGAAATCTAAACTTCTGTCGCCCGGGCTGGTGACAGGCCTTGGAGAAGCACCTGGGACTCCTGTAATTAAAACGTTGACACCTGGTCCTGGCTCTGCTCCCAAGAAAACCTGGTTCTGCTCTCATGGGGGATTGTAAAGTTGTCTTTTCCCTTCTCTGGCAGACATAACGCCATCAGCACGGCTCTTTAAATATCTGCGCCGGGAAGCTATATTTAGAGACTATTTGGCCCCCAGAATAAGCCTGATTTCCTGTGGCAAGAAGTTCTCAGCGACAGGAGAGAGGCCAGGAGGACTCCGGGGCCCTGGCACGCAGCTCGGAAGCCAGAGATGCTGGAGCGGGCGCACAAAGACGGGTTAATGGCCTCTTCCAGATAGGTGACCGCTGTCCAAGACCATAGAGAAAATAATGGTGCTTTGGAGGCCTTTTCTGTCTTGCTGGAGAAGAGCGTGCTTAGGGCAGCCATGTGGGAGAGAAGCCATGTGGTGGACAATCCTCTAGCCGGTAGGAAGGACCTGTACTCACTCATTCATTAATTCCCTCACTCAGTCATTCCGCCAACCGTGGTGCATTGGTTCTCTACCGATGAGCTCCGCTGCTCATTCATTTGTTCACCCACTCGCACACTAACCATCCCTCACACTCATTCATTCATTCATTCATTCATTCCCTCACTCAATGACTCATCCAGGCAGGAATTATTTATCCAATCACTCCACCACTGATGTACGCACCATTCAATGTATTTGTTATCATATTGATTTAGTTTGTATTTACTTATCGTATTGATTTAGACAGCCATTCAATCGTTCACCCGTTCACTCGCTGAACCCACGCTCTCATCTGCTCAGTCAGTTATCCCTTGACAAAACGCATGTCTTTAGTAGTCCTATTTACACAAACCTGTCACCTAAAGAACTCCGTGTCGCAGGCAGACAATGCACACAAGCCACAGAGGCTGTCCATGGAGGCTGTCCCTACAAAGAGCCCTGGGAGAGGCAGATGTTGAAGGGAACCTGGAGGATGGGGGTATCTCTATGGGGACATGAGGGAAGGCTTCAGCACCAGGGGACAGGGACAACAGCCAGCACGGGCTACTGCTGTGGCCACTCCCGGTTAGTCCATTCAAAGAGCCCAGATGTCAGCACACGTTTCTATGCGACCGTGAGGGGCTGAGAAACACAACCACACAACCGTAAGTCGGGCATGGTGATGCTGGGCTGTCATCCCAGGACTCAGGATTCCGAGGCAGGAGAATCGCTGAGTTTGAGGCCAACTAGACTATACAGCGAGACCCTGACTCAAGAAGAATGAAAAGAAATTAAGACCAAAACGGCGCTGGGCCTGGGGCTCCACCGGCGGAGCACAGGAAGCCCCGGAGCTCGGGCCTCAGCATCACGTGATGCGGGGTTAGTGGTACACAACTGTAACTACGGCATTTGGGAAGTGGAGGCAGGAGGGTCAGGAGGTTCAAGACGTCCTGAGCTAGCGTGGAAGCCTGCTAACGACGGGAGGGGGAGGGGAGCAGAGCGGAGGTGCTGCCACGCGCCGTCTGCTGTCCCAGCCGTGGTAGAAAGGGACCACGGGCTCACTCTGCCCTCGCTGAGGATTCGGTAAGCATCATGCCACCCATTTATTCTGCCGAGCATCTGGTTGGAGATCCCCTTAGATCTTCAGAAGGGCCGCTGAAGAGGTCCTGTGCGCTCTACCCAGCCCCCTTCTACATTAACAGACCTCTTCGGCGACCACAGAACGGTCTACGCAGCCATGACGCTCACCTGGCTTTCCCACTGTAAGCTGCGCTGCGCACGGCTTCTGAGTTCAGCATCCCTGTGCTCGATCTGTTCCTCATCTTAGGACCCTCCCACCTGATGGGCCTCCCGCCTCTCCTGGTCCTCCAAGGCCTCAGAGCTTCTGAAGAGTCCTGGTCAGGAGTTTGCATGCATTATTCTAAGTGTGTGTGTGTGTGTATGTGTTTGTGTGTGTGTTTGTGTGTGTGTGTGTGTGTGTTTGTGTGCAGTATGGGAGTGGCCGTGTGGTGTGTGGGGGCAGTGGTATGTGAACAGCTATTTGTGTGTGTTTGTGTGTGTGTGGTGTATCTGTGGGTATGTGTGGTATGTATGTAGCTGTCTGTTTGGTGTGTGTGGCTGTATATGTGCTGTGTGTGTGGTATATATGTGTATGATGTTTGTGGTGCATGTGGTGTGTGTGCATGTATATTGTATGTGGTGGCTTCTGTGGTGTGTGTATGTGGTTGTGTGGTTATTTATGTGTGTGGTATATGTATGTGTGTATGTATGTATTTGTGTTGCATGTGTGTAAATCAGAAGATAACTTCAAGAGTGTTGCTGCTCTTTCGGCCACATGGGTTCCAGGGATCAGGCCGTGTGTGGTCAGGTGGTGAGGTCTGGAGCTCTCTGGCTCAGGCATGCTAAGTCTTTTTTTTTAAAATAATAACTTATTTATTACTATATGCAAGTACATTGTAGCCTAGATAATGCTTCAGACACACCAGAAGAAGGCATCAGATCTCATTACAGATGGTTGTAAGCCACCATGTGGGTGCTGGGATTTGAACTCAGGACCTTTGGAAGAGCAGTCAGTGCTCTTACCCACTGAGCCATCTCACCAGCCCCATGGCTTGCTAAGTCTTAACTAAGTATCCTACAAGTGCATGCTTCGGTATAGTTAAGTCCAGAAACGGCAGAACCTTCCAGCTCTCCAGCACAAGCCTAAGTAGGCACAGAGGCCCAGCAGGACAAGCCTGGGGCTCCCTCCTCTGTGGCCTGTCTCCAATGGGGGTTTCCCCTTCACAGGCATCCCATCCACTACTATCATGGCATCAGAGTTTCCCACCCACTTTCCAAAAATAGCACAGCTTCATTAAGAGATTTTCTCCTTTAGATGTTCAGTAAATTAGATCTGAGTTCATCCAACCTGAAATTGTATCAAAGAACTTGATGGCCCAGGAGGGGGAGAATATGTTCTGAAAGGACTGAATTGTCCTTTCGGGATAAACTTCTGGGAATGGGTGCTAAAATGTGACATTCCAGTGTCCGATCCACAGCCACTGAAAAGCACACATCAAATAGCAGAGGTCCCCCGGGGGTCCAGCATGGTGGTTTGTCTGTCTGGGAAGTCAGGCTTGGGAGGCGCTGAGAATTCTGCCTGGGAGCAGGGCTTACCCTTTAACATTGTCCCACCCCACCCCTCTCCCCCCCCCCGACTTCTGAGTTACACTGATTTGTGTATTTGGGCGGGGACCCGAGTGACAGTAGAGGATGATGTTCTAAAGTCAGCTCTCTCCTTCTCCCCTGTGTGCCCCAGGGACTAAACTCGGGACAACATGTTAGCCCAGGCTTGCTCATGTTCCATCCCAAACAAAAGGCTACAAACTCAACAACATAAAACATTCACTGCTAAGTTGTCTTCCTTCCTTCCTTCCTTCCTTCCTTCCTTCCTTCCTTCCTTCTTCCTTCCTTCCTCTCTTACAATCTTAGTGTGTGTGACTGTGGTGTGCATGGTCCACACTGCACATCTGAGGCCAGAAGACACGCTAGCCAGCCTGAGAGAACCAATCTCCTGTCTCTACCACACAACTGCCTGTGAGAACTCTAGGACTGGAGCGCCTGCTGTGGTCCTGGTTTATGTGGGTCGAGCATCTGGACCTCAGGTTCTACGCCTGGGCAACGTGCTTGAGTAAAGTGCTTTCTTCACCCACTGAGCCACTTTCCCATCCTTTTCAAAGATTTATTATTTAATGTATGAGTACTCTGTCTGCATGGACACCTGCATGCCAGAAGAGGGCATCAGAGCCATTTATAGATGGGGTCATGAGCCACCGTGTGGGTGCTGGGAATTGAACTCAGGACCTCTGGAAAAGCAACCAGTGCTCTTAACCACTGAGCCATCTCCAGCCGCCTTTTAGTGAGGTGGTTTTTGTTTTGTTTTGTTTGAGCTTCTTACTATGTAGCTCTGGCCTCAGACTCACAATCCTCTTCCCTAAACCTCTGGAAAACTCTTGACAACGGGCCATGACAATAGCATCCACCTCTAGTCTCATGGCCGTGCACATTAGAAGGTCAGTACAGCTTCCAGTGAGCTGAAAAAGGTGTCCTCCTTACTAGCGACACAGAAGAATCTGCTTCCAAATTCAGGACCAATCCAACTCCTTGTTGGGAGGTACCTACTCTGTAGGCCAGAGGTACCAGGGTCCAAGATGCTGTTACCAAGGGCAACCGTTGGGACACTAGAAGTCTTCATTTGGTCCTTGCCTGTGAGTGCTGCCCTCTAGTGTTGTGCATTAGATGCAGAAGAAAACCCAAGAAACTTCATGTTTAGATCTAGATCTCAGCTCTAAGAGGTCTCATTATGTACATGCTAATGTTATGCATAGGCAAACATTCTAAGATGTGAAATCTCCAGGTGCTTGGACTCTCCCTTGTGCTTATAAACCTAGGGAAGGCTCTCTCTCTCTCTCTCTCTCTCTCTCTCTCTCTCTCTCTCTCTGTCTCCCTCTCTCTCTCTCTTTCTCTCTCTCTCTGTTCTATGTGTGTGTTTTACTGGGGACAGAACCCAGGACATTGTGTGTGTTAGAAAAATATTCTACGTCTGACCCATTCCTTCACCCCCTCTCTGGGGGATTCTAAGCAAATGTTCTACCACTGAGTTACATCCCCAGCCCCTCCCTGGGGGATTCTAGGCAGGACTCTACCACTGAGCCACGCCCCAGTCCCTCCCTGGGGGATTCTAGGCAGGGGCTCTACCACTGAGCCACACCCCAGCCCCTCACTGGGGGATGCTAGGCAGGGGCTCTACCACTGAGCCACACCCCCAGCCCCTCCCTGGGGGATTCTAGGCAGGGGCTCTACCACTGAGCCACGCCCCCCCAGCCCCTCCCTGGGGGATTCTAGGCAGGGGCTCTACCACTGAGCCATGCCCCCAGCCCCTCACTGGGGGATGCTAGGCAGGGTCTTTACCACCAAGCTTCTCTCCAGGTGATTTGAGGCAAGTTCTCTGCCACTGAGTCCCTCACTGGGGGATTCTAGGCTCTAGCTCTACCAACAGGCCACACCCCCATGCCTATTTTTACTTTTTGTTTTGAGAACTAAGACCAGCTCAGGAACAAGAATATGGCCCCAGGGTAGACAAGATGATTCAGAGGGTAAAAGTACTTCTTGTAAAAACCTGACAAACTAAGTTCAGTCCTCAGGACCCACAGGGGAAGGAAAGAACCAATGCCTAAAAATAGCCCTCGGACCTCCAAGTTCTTGGCACGCACATGGCCATACGCCCCCACATGCATAATAATAACAGAAGAAACAAAATCAGTAAGGAATATTGCCCCAGTTAAGACACACCCCAAGGATGCAAAAAGTGTATGGCACATGGTTTCAGCCAAACATGGCCTGGGAGCTGGGAAACGGCTCCAACGCTGTGGGCTGGCAAGATGGGTCAGTGGATAAAGGGGCTTGCTGCCAAGACTGATGACCTGAGTTTGATCCTTGGGACCCATGTGCTGAAAAGGGAGAACGGACTCCTAAAAGCTGTCTTCTGATGTCGACACATGCACCACGGCACGCAGTGAGAGCGTGCACTGTTCTTGCAGAGGATGGGAGTTCGGTTCTCAGCACCCACATCTAGTGACTTACACCTGCCTGTAAGCCCAGCTCTATCCAGGAGACCTGCCCTCTTCTCTCTGAACTCCTCAGGCACCTGCAGATACACACATGCACACACTTTACATAAAAATAAGTTAAACTTTTTTTAAAAACTCAGTAAATGGGCTGGTGAGATGGCTCAGCGGTTAAGAGCACTGACTGTTCTTCTGAAGGTCCTGAGTTCAAATCCCAGCAACCACATGGTGGCTCACAACCATCCGTAATGAGATCTGACACCCTCTTCTGGTGTGTCTGAAGACAGCAACAGTGTACTTACATATACAAATAAATAAATCTTAAAAAAACAACAACAAAAACAAAAACAAAAAACAAAAAATACTCAGTAGCCAGGCGGTGGTGGAGCACACCTTTAATCCGAGCACTTGGGAGGCAGACGCAAGCAGATTTCTGAGTTCGAGGCCAGCCTGGTCTACAGAGTTCCAGGACAGCCAGGGCTACACAGAGAAACCCTGTCTCGAAAAATCAAAAAAAAAAATCTCAGTAAATAAATGTAATAATAAGAAAGGAGAATCCGGGCGTGGTGGCGCACACCTGTAATCCCAGCACTTGGGAGGCAGAGGCAGCGGATTTCTGAGTTTGAGGCCAGCCTGGTCTACAGAGTGAGTTCCAGGATAGCCAGGGCTACACAGAGAAACCCTGTCTGGAAAAAACCAAAAAAACCAAACTAAAATAAAAAAGAAAGAAAGAAAGAAAGAAAGAAAGAAAGAAAGAAGGAGAGGCTGGTGAGATGGCTCAGCGGTTAAGAACACTGACTGCTCTTTTGAAGGTCCTGAGTTCAAATCCTAGCATCCACATGGTAGAATGTAAGACCTGGAAAGAAAACCCCACGCCTTGGAAGGTGATACCCCAGATCACTCTCAAGAAATGTTCTTGATGCAACAGCAAGAGGATTTTTATTCCAGAGCCTCTGGAGATCACAGCCTTACACCACACAGGGTAAAAGACTGTGAACCATGAGTGCAGAATCGGGACAGCTTTTATAGGTTTACAACAGAACCCGCCTAACACAAACCAATCATCCCTTAGCATCGAGAGACCTCGCAGTGCGAGCCAATGGATTTGTACCACTCCATAGCTTCTAAGCCAATCAGTTTAAATTATCTAAGCCCGCGCTCTGAGAACCAATCAGTTCTATAGGTCATTTCGCTTACGTGGCCGCCATGTACACATTTCCTCTTACGGGGCCAGGGTCACGCACCGGGTCACATGCATATTTCCTGTTCTGCATTTCCTGTTATGGGGTCAGGATTACGTATTTAAAGCCCCCCCCCAACTATTAGTAGGTGCTTGGGGACCTGAGCGCCCGCCAGGCACAAGCCCCGCAGCCCGCTCAGGTGATCCCATCAGCCCAGCTGCGCCCGCCCTTGCCCCAGCTGCCCTGCGGAGGTGAGATGGGAAAGGACACCAGGGACCTTCCCAGCCTGCGGCTCGCAGCTGGATCCTGGAGGCGGGTGTGACACGCGCACTCCCAGGCCAACAAAGAGCGGGCCAAACCTCTGCTCCTTTGGGGTCACCCAAGACTCAGGCACGGGGGATTCCCAGCCTGCAACCCTCATCCTTTCAGGCTCACAACCATCTGTAATAAGATCCGATGCCCTCTTCTGGTGTGTCTGAAGACAGCTACAGTGTACTTACATATAATAATAAATAAATCTCAAAAAAAAAAAAAGGAAGGAAGGAAGGAAGGAAGGAAGGAAAGAAAGAAAGAAAGAAAGAAAGAAAAGAAAAGAAAAGAAAAAAAGAGAGAGATGCCCCTGAAGGGTTTGTCTAGAAGGTATACTTCACCGATGCTGTTGCTTACGGGTCCTTGGCACTCATGGAAGGTAGACAGAAAACACGAATGAACAGAAGCCAGAGACAGCAGGCCAGGTGTGGATTAGTGACCGTCTCTATTAGCTGGCTACCAGCTGTCGCAGTACTGGGAAGGGGCAGGCAGGTACCTGACTCACAGGTCACCCGCTCGCTCATGTTCCCGGATGCGTCTGAGAATGCTTTTTGGGGAGGCTGAGTTTGAGACACAACTTAAAGCATGTGTGGGCAGACGCTGGGCAAGCCCCTACACACCGCTGCCTTGCCCCTGGGAAGAGCTGTCTCTACAGTTGTTTCGGTCTTCCCCGGGTTGAGGCAGAACTTAAACACAGCTGTGTTTGGTGATACACACCTGCAATTCCAGCCCAGGACGGCCAGAGGAAGGATCAGAGTCCAAGGTCACCTGGGTTATGAAGCTGGTTTGAGTACAGCCTGGGCTAACAGAGAATTCAAACAGTGGGCTAACAGTGCTGGGAAGGTAGATGGATTAGTAAAGTCCTTGTCTGCAAGCGTGAGGTCTTAAGTTCAGCCCCAGAATCCACGTTAAAAAAAAAAAAAAAAGCCAACGGTAGCCGGGCGGCGGTGGCGCACGCCTGTAATCCCAGCACTTGGGAGGCAGAGGCAGGTGGATTTCTGAGTTCGAGGCCAGCCTGGTCTACAGAGTTCCAGGATAGCCAGGGCTACACAGAGAAACCCTGTCTCAAGAAAAAAAAAAAAAAGCCAACAGCGGTGGTGGTGTATGCTTAGAACCCCAGCAATGGGACTCAGAGATAGGCAGATGGATTTTTTTTTTTTTTTAAGATTTATTCATTTATTATATGTAAGTACACTGTAGCTGTTTTCAGATACCCCAGTAGAGGGCATCAGATCTCATTACGGATGGTTGTGAGCCACTGTGTGGTTGCAGGATTTGAACTCAGGACCTTCGGAAGAGGTCTCCTGTGGCAAGATAGTTCCTATCCGTTCGCATTGAGGCAGTGAGAGGCCAGTGATTGGAGGAGAGAGAGGAGGAGGAGCTAAGAGAAGTGAGGGGAGGAGAGAGAGGGGCTCAGCCCCCCCCCCAGTGACCTTGAACTCATGGTTTGAGCTCTTCCAGGCTCCACCTCCTGAGCAGCAGGAACTCAGGCACACACCTGTCGGCTCCGTTTCCTTTCCTGGTGCTGGGATAACACAAGCTGAGAAACAACCTAAGGAAGGAAGGCTTATCCCAGCTCACAGATTCACCCCAGAGGGCTGGCGCAGTCAAGAGAGAACTCCCATCCACACAGTGACTGTCAGTCACGGAGGATGATGAGCCAATGGGCACATGCTGGCTGTCTCCGTTTTTATCCAGTCCGGGATGCCCTATGGTTCTGCCCACGGTTCCCACCCACGGGTCACTCCACAGGAATGCATGAAGCCAAGTCACTGACCTTAATCTAGACAGTTTCTCGCAGGTGTGCCCACAGGCCCCTCTCCAGGTGATTCTAGAGACTGTCAAGTGGATAGCATTAACCATCACACCACAGTTTCTAGATGAATTCATAGCCATGTTGTAGAGGAACATGTGCCTTTTTTTTTTCCTGGAAGGAATTTAAGATATCGAACTACGTCTGGAAAAATCAAATCAAATCCCGAGTACCGTTTTGGTTGTTGTTTGGTTGTTTTAGGGTTGTTTGTTTGTTTAGTTACCAGCCACAGACTGGGCTTCCACGATGAAAGGAGATTTTTTTTTTAAAGGGGCGGGTGTGGGAGGTGCAGATAGAACTCAGAGGAAAGCGATTGTGGTCGCACCTGAATGCTTTGGCCAGGAAAAGGAAGCCCTACCCTTTCACCTCCGCGTATGCAAATTAATTTCTTAAAAATATAATCCCCACCCTTGAAGGGGCGGAGGCAGAAAGATCAAGGAAGAGTTCAAGGTCATCACCCTCAGCTACGTGGACCGTTGGTGGTCACCCCGGGTAGAAAGTGAGATGCGGTCTCAAACAAACGAAAATGAGTAACCTCTGTGATCAGACCTGCGCCGGGTTCAGACCTTTCCCAGGACACTCCCAGGCAAATCACCGAACCTCGCTGAGTTTCCGGGTCCGTACTGGGAAAACGACCACAACCATGCATTATGTGACGCATCTTTAGTCGGTGGCCCCAAAAGAGGTTGATTGTCAATGTGACTTTGGATGCTGTGTTAGCCATCACTGAGTCACAGGCGGCGCTGGATGCCTGGACGGGCGCGTCCCGGCCTCCTGAACTGTCTCGCCAACGTATTAGCAGTGGCAGTGGCTGTGAGTCCGGCCAAGAAATAAACGCTTCTCTCTCCCTCGGTCTCAACCGCGGGTCCCTCTCCCCTCACCAGTCTCAGACTGCACTTCCCGACGGAGCTGGGACAGGGTTCCTCCCTGCCCGCCCAGGCAGGAAAAACAGGAAGCAGCCTCCACCCTGTCGGGAGGTGGGACTGACAAACTCCCTTTGGCTAGGTGGGCAATTTTCCAGGCCATCAGAGCTTCGGGAAGCAGCGGCAGACAGACTGGCCACCGGCCCGCTCCTGCCACACCCACATCTCTTCCACACTGCACCTCAGGGTACAGAATACGCAAGCCAATGCTGGGGGTGTGCAATGCAGTCCTGACGGGTCATCTTGAAGACTGGCCAAGCAAGGAACCTTTGCGGGTGCCTGAGAGGGTCATGGAATCTGCTGTTTGGGTCCCATTGCTTCTGAAAGTCCTATCCCAGGGTTCTGAGTGCCCCATGGGTCCAGAGAACCATCCAACAGAGCATCTAGCGACTGCTAGAAATAGAGGGCTCATCAAGTAAAGGTACTTGCAGCCAAATCTGGCAACCTGAGTTTGATCCTCAGGGCCCACGTGGTGGGAGAGAACTGATTCCCATATGTTGTCCTCTGACCTCCATACAAGCACTATTGCTGGAGTACAGACTCTCTCTCTCTCTCTCACACACACACACACACATCATATATGTATGTATAGACTAGCACCACATATGCCTGTAAACACACACACACACACACACACACACACACACACACCATATATGTATGTATAGACCAGCACCACATATGCCTGTAATTTCAGAAGTTGGGAGGTAGAGGTGGAAGGATTGGGAATCTGAGGCCACCCTGGGTTACATAAAGCTTTCTCTCCAAAACAGAAGAGGAAAGAAAACAAATGAGAGAGAGAAACGAGTGTGGAAATTTTTAGTGTGGAAGCCTCCTCACAGGTTCCTAAGCCGAGACACTTGAGAGCAAGAAGGATCTTCTGTGATCGCCTCCGGCCTCCTGTTTCACAACCAGCACACCAGGGCAGTTAGACTTCTTCACTCTCAGAAGAGCTGGCTCTGGCTGTCTAGACGTGGGGGATCCCTTAATCATATTGTCAGAAAGCCCTGGAGTATGGCTCAGTGGTAGAGCCCCTGCCTAGAATCCCCCGGGGAGGGACTGGGGGCGTGGCTCAGTGGTAGAGCCCCTGCCTAGAATCCCCCAGTGAGGGGCTGGGGGCGTGGCTCAGTGGTAGAGCCCCTGCCTAGAATCCCCCAGTGAGGGCTGGGGGGTGTGGCTCAGTGGTAGAGCCCCTGCCTAGAATCCCCAGTGAGGGGCTGGGGCGTGGCTCAGTGGTAGAGTGCAAAGCTCTGGTTTTCACCTCCAGAACTAGAAAGAAGTAAACTGGCATTTTTGTTTGGGACAAGAACACTTCCAGATCCTGAACAGTTTTTCATATTTTGGATAGTTGAGATATTTCAGGGGTAAGAGTTGAATCTAAACACAAGAGTTGAAGCTTCACACATAATATGCATAGCCTTAGGTAATTTTATACATTTTGAATATGTTTTCTGGTGTGTGTGTGTGTGTGTGTGTGTGTGTGTGTGTGTAGATGATCAGGCACATCTATGTATGCACATAGAAAAGCCAAAGGACAGCCTCAGGTGTTGTCCCTCATGATCCACCCACCTTTTTTTTAATGCCCCCGATAGAGGGGGTCTCTAATTGGCCTGGACCTTACACAGTAGACTAGGCTAGCCGGCCAGTAAGTCCCGGGGATCTGTCTCTCTCTGCCTCCCACACAAGCACTAGAATTACAAGTGCGTGTATCAGATTCCTTTACAAGGGTTATAATAGATTGAACTCAGTTTCTCATGTTTGTGGGACAAGCACATAATTGAATGACCACCGGTCTAGCTGTTACTGCTTTGGTTCTTAGAGACAGAGTCCTTCTTGTAGCCCAGGCTAGCCTGGACCCCTTGATTCTATGCCTCAGTCCCCTGAGCAGCTGGGATCAGAAGTATATGTTACAGACACCAGGTCAAGGGTGAATCATTTTCTAAGATTTTGATCTATGTGTGTGCTTGTGCATCTCTGTCTGTGAGATGTAAGTACAATACCCAAAGACATTAGAAGAGGTCACTGGACCCCCTGGAGCTGCAGCCATAGAAGGTTGTGAACAGTCTAAGGTGTGTGCTGCTGTCCAAACTCTGGTCCTCTCTAAGAACATCAAATGCAACTTCTTCGGCTCCCCGAGGTTAATCTCGATTGTTACCTTAATATTTATGATCATCTAAGCAGAGTAGCTCAGCCAGCTCACACCAGAGCTTGAGACTCTTTGAGTCACCTAGGAGACTCGTCGGTGTAGTGCTTTCAGAGAACTGACCTGAGCAGAAGAAGGAGACCCAGCCTGAAGGTGGGTGCCACCATTCCCTAGACTGGGGTTCTGGACCGCATAATAAACGGAGAAAGCGAGCCGAGCCGAGCACCAGCATCCATCTCTCTCTGCTTCCTGACTGTGGATACAATGTAACAGCCGCCTTATGATCCACCCAAGCTAGCTGAGCACCAGCATTCATCTCTCTCTCTTTCTCTCTCTCTCTCTACTTCCTGACTGGATACAATGTAACAGCCACCGCACGCTCCTGCCGCTAAGCCTTCCCTGCTGTGATGGACTGACTGCACCTTGGAACTATGAGTCACAGTAAACCCTTTCTGCCTTCAGTTGCTCTGGTCACAGATTTTGTCACAGCAATGAGAACATCATTCTTAGTTTTGGTTTTATATTTTATTTTATTTTATTTTATTTCATTTCACTTTACTTCATTTTATTTCTAGACAGATTCTTGATATGTTGCCCATGCCAGCCATGAACTCCTGGCTTCATTCAATCCTCCTGCCTTACCTTCCGGAGTCCCTGGGAATACAGATACAAGCCATTGCCTCTCTTGTCTCTGTCTCCCTGTTTATGTCTGGCCAATGGACACACCATCACCTACCTTCTACAAGGGTTCCCCATGGACAATGAGACTCACAACCATCTCCAAGAGGGAATTATCAACACAGGGAGCCAAGATCTGTGCTTGCATACGTGTGATGATAAACGACAGCCCAGCAGTTCAGACTCTCTGGAGTATATGACCCAAGTTCAACCAGACCACAAGGGATTCCTGGTGCATGTTTGAGTCATACAAGGGTAAGGACCAGAGACCCTGATGGTACCACATTACACAGAATCTGGGGATTGCCTTGAAACTGATTGGGTTTGAGACAAAGTCTAACTAGGTAGCCTCAGTTTTGCCATATGTAGACCAGGCTGGTGTCAAACTCATAGAGATCTACCTTCCTCTGCCTCTTCAGTGATAGGATTAAAGGTGTGTGCCACCATATCTGGCCTTTTTTTTTTTTTTTTTTTTAAGATTCATTCCTAGCCGGGTGTGGTGGCATATGCCTGTAATCCCAACACTTGGGAGGCAGAGGCAGGCGGATTTCTGAGTTCGAGGCCAGCCTGGTCTACAGAGTTCCAGGACAGCCAGGACTACACAGAGAAACCCTGTCTCGAAAAACCAAAAAAAAAAAAAAAAAAAAAAACCAAAAAAAAAAAAAAAAAAAAAAGATTCATTCCTGAGTGTATATATGTGCACCACATGTGTGCAGGTGCCTGCAGAAGCCCAGAGAGTGTTGGAGTCCCTGGAACTGGAGTTACAGGTAGCTGTAAATTCCCTAATGTGAGTGCTGGAATTTGAACCTACGTCCTCTTTAAGAGTTTCAAGCAAACTTAACCACCGAGCCACCTCTCCAGCCTGATTTATTAATTAATTTTGAGTATTTGTATGTAATGTGTGGGGTACACACATGCCCACGGAGGACTTAAGAGGCTGTCCAATCCGCTGGAGCTGGAGTTACAGGTGGCTGTGAACTGTCTGACATGGCTGCTGGAAACGGAACTCAGGGCCTCTGCAAGAGCAGTGTGCGCTCTTGGCCACTAAGCCATCTCTCCATCCACTTCCTTGAACTCCTGATCCTTCTGCCTTTACCTCCTGGGTTCTAGGATGACAGACCCAAACCTGGTTGATGTGACGCTGGAGATGGAACCCAGGGCTTTGTCCTAGGTGAGCACTCTACCAACTGATCTATAGTCTCAGCTCCTAACGAAAATTCTTGAAAAAAAAAAAGGGGGGGTGGGACCGGTAAAGAAAGAAAACTGAAAGCCAGATGATAGTGCACACATTTAATCCTAGCACGCGGGAGGCAGAGGCAGGAAGATCTCTGAGTTTGAGGCTAGCCTGGTCTTCAGAGTGAGTTCCAGGATAGCCAGGGCTATACAGAGAAACCCTGTTACAAAAGAGAGGGGGAGAGGGGAGGAGGCGGTGCAGAGAGAGGGAAGAGGAGGGGAAGGGGGAAAGGGAGAAGGAAGAGGAAGGAAGAAAAAGAAAGAAAATGGTCTGGAGGGTGGGCATCGTGAAGAGCTAAGGAGAACTGGATATAGGAACATCACAGCGTGGACACAGAACCCAACTCTTGGGTATGCCCAAGAGGAAGGAAGGAGGCGGGGCCAGGGGCACAGAGGGACAAAGACTGGGCCACAGGACATGGAGGGGGGAGAACATGTCTGGAGAGTCCCCAGGACCGGAAGTCAGGCAGGGGATGTGGGGTGGTGAGTCAAGGTAGTGAGACCAGAAACCGTTGAGGTGAGAGCGGAGGAAATGGACAAGTGTAAAAGCGAAGTGGGGTGAGGTCAGCACTGTGGGGACCCCAAAGATTAGGGGGAGGAAGGAGGAATAAAGCAAGCAGGTGTCAGGCAGGATCAAAGACGGCTAACACTGTCCACAGGTAGGGTCTATCATCGCCCGAGAGAAAGTCTGAGAGCGTGCGTATGAGGGGGCATCTAGACTGGGGTGGGGCAGAGCCATTCTAAATACGAGGCTCTCAGTAAAGCTTTATTGCCCTGTGGGCTGTGGTCGTGCACTGAGAAATAAAAGGTGAAGGGAGCTGAGCACCTGCACCATCTCTCTCAGCTTCCTGACTGTAGATGCCACGTGACCAGCCGCCTCCTACTCCGGCAGCCATGCCTTCCCCGCCATGATGGACTGTATCCCTCCTGGACCCGTGAGTCACACCCGCAGTCTCTCACTGGATCATTCTGATCAAGTGCACGAAGAAGGCTGAGATGAGCTACACTTTCAGCCTCTCCCCCTTCACCCTCCCCCCACTGTCCACCCCCTATCCCGCCACTCCACCCACCTCCACCCACCCCATACCTTTGGTTTTAACACCCTTAAAACTCTGCTCCTTTGTTCCTCTGACCAAAACAGAGTCCTTCCCCTCTCCTCCTCCCTCACAGCTCCTCCCCTCTGCTCCTCCCTCACAGCTCCTCCCCTCTCCTCCTCCCTCACAGCTCCTCCCCTCACAGCTCCGCCCCTCTGCTCCTACGGGCTGATCTTGATCTTACTCATCACTTCATTCACTCCATGGTATGTGCCCCCCAGAACAATATTAAAAGAATAAACAGCCCACAGAGAAAAGCTTTTTTTGGCTAAGGAAATATAGCCTAGGGGTCAAGCATGGTGGGCATGCTTAAACCCCAGCATGTCAGTGGCAGAGGCAGGAGGATCACATATTCAAAGAGATCTATATAGTGCGACTCTTGTCTTACAAACCTGCTGCCAAGATTTCGACAACCTCAGTTGGACCACCAGGGCCCACTGTGGGAGGCCAGAACCAAATCCTGCCACTTGTCCTCTGACCTCTACTTGCAACACACATACATACACACACACACACACACACACACACACACAAAACAACAAACAAACAAGGCTAAATAAAAATTCGGGTCAAGTTATTTTCCTCATCTGACTGGTAACCGCCTGCCCCCTCCCCCAACTCCTTCCAGAAATATCCTCATGGCCGACAGGAGGGCATCATGGTGGGCTGGGCCTAACGTGGGGAGCTTGACGCCCTGGCTCTGCTTTCACTCACTCTCTGGATGACCCAGCTGACAAACTCTCTGAAGGCTGACGTCATTCATCATCATTCTTAGAAGCTGTGACGCGCTTTCCGAGCTAGGTGTCATCATAGCAGCTTCCCCCAAGCCCCTCTCGGAACACTCCTGCAAAAGCCTGAGGATCTAAGTTCGAATCCCAGCACCCACATTTAAAACAATGTACATGGCCACATACACCTGCAACCCCAGCCATGGGGATGGCTGGCAGAGGCAGGAGGCTAGGAGCTTGCAGCATAGCTCTGGGTGCAGTGAGAGACCCTATCTGATGTCCCTTGTGCACGCATGGAGAGTGCATTTACATACATGCACACCCCACACACACAGTAATAAGCTTTTATTTAAAAATATTTTAATCACATATTTACGGTAATTATACAAAATTTTTATTGTCGTTGGAAAAATGATACTAAAGCCACATGGGGCCGGGCGGTGGTGGCGCACGCCTGTAATCCCAGCATTTGGGAGGCAGTCTTCTACTAGCAACCTTCAGAAGAAGATGGAGACCTCTCAGCTGCCTCTGCCTGTGCATTGCCTGCCTGGATGCCGCTATGTTCCTGCCTTGATGATACTGGACTGAACCTCTGATCCTGTAAGCCAGCCCAAATGTTGTCCTTATAAGACTAGCCTTGGGCGGGGCGTGGTGGCGCACGCCTGTAATCCCAGCACTTGGGAGGCAGAGGCAGGCGGATTTCTGAGTTCGAGGCCAGCCTGGTGAGTTCCAGGGCAGCCAGGACTACACAGAGAAACCCTGTCTCGAAAAACAAACAAACAAACAAACAAAAAAGACTAGCCTTGGTCATGGGGTCTGTTCACAGCAGTAAAACCCTAACTGAGACAGACCTCCATACTCACACTGTGCCATGAACAACATCCCTACATACACGGCAAGGTTAAATGTTATGTGTTTGTTTGTTTGTTTGTTTGTATTTTAATGTATGTGAGTACACTGTAGCTGTTGTGAGCCACCATGAGGTTGCTGGGAATTGAACTCGGGACCTCTGGAAGAGCAGTCGGTGCTCGTAACCGCTGAGCCACCTCCCCAGCTCTGTGTTATCTTTAGTTTACAGTTGGGAAACTGAGGCTTAGGAGAGTCAGACTGTGTGCCTGAGGGCACATGGTCCCATCCCTCAAAGCACACTTGGCCGCCAAGCAGTCTCCTGTGGGCTGCTGATGTGGCTGGGTCGGGAGAGGGCTTGCCTAGTGTGCACGTGAAGCTGTGACTTCCATCCCCAGCCCTGCCTAAAACCAGCCATGGTGGCACACTCCTTCGGTCCCAGCACTGGGGGGCGGGGGGGGGGAGGGAGGGGGAAGGGGGTGCAGGAGGATCAGGAGTTGGAGATCATCTTTGACTTCATAGCAGGAGGATCAGGAGTTTGAGATCATCTTTGACTTCATAGCTAGGCTGAGATCAGCAGAACTACAAGAGACCCTGTCTCAAGACGAAAAGGAAGGAAGAGGGACTCAACTGCCTACTGGGGAGGACTCAACTGCCTACTGGGGAGGACTCAACTGCCTACTGGGGAGGACTCAACTGCCTACTGGGGCTGCTCAGGACCCAGGTAGCTGGGATGTGGTTAAGGCTGGCACCACCTCCAACTGTGCTACCCAGCAAGTTAGCTAACCTCGGTAGGCCTCAATTTCCTCTAAGCAAATGGGGTTGCTAACCACGCCATCAGCTCTTGAGAAGATTAAAGACAGCAAATAGAGTACTGTGCTTAGAGGCCCCCACACATAGTAATTAGCTACCATTATTATAAAACCTGTGCTGATTCTCTTGGTCCCTGAAGATACCAGTGTTTCTGGTTGGTTGGTTGGTTGGTTGGTTGGTTTAGTTTGTTTGTTTGTTTAACTTTTGGGTTATTGAAATTCTTTTTGAGATGGGGTTCTCACTATGTGTAGCCACGGTTCGCCTGGAAGTGCTACTTAGACCCCACTAGTCTCAGCCTTGCAAGGTTCCTCCTGCCTCTGCCTCCTGATGAAAGTTTGAGGGCCAGCCTGGTCTACATAGCTGAGTTCTAGGCCAGCCTGAGCAACATAGTAAACAAAACAACAACAAAATAAACAAATTGAAGAAAAACAAACCCTTAGCACTCAGGAGGCAGAGGCAGGCAGACCTCTTGTGAGTCTGAGGCCAGCCTGGTCTATAAAGTGAGTTCCAGGTTAGCCAGAGCTGTTACATAGAGAAAACCCTATCTCAAAAAACCAAAAAAGAAAAAAAGTGGGTGTGGGTGGGTAGGCGGGAGGTTTCCACAACTTAAAAACTCAGCTATAGTATATCTCAACACACACACACACACACACACACAAACACATCAAATCTGGCTCGTAACAAGTGTTCTACAGAAGGTAAAACTAGACCCTGCCTACCAGTCTTCTTGTCGGGTATTCCCTGGGCAACCAGGAAAAATGTTACTTATGGCTGGAAGCATTCAAATGCCTCATTTCTATCAATCTATATCAAGTTCAAACCTTAAAAAGCAAAAACATTTTAAAAGTAATTTGGCACTTTTAATAAATTTTATAATATTGAAAAAAAGTAATTTTGGGTGCATGTGTATGGAGGGGTGTTCGTGGCCCAGCTCGAGTGTGGAGGTCAGGGGACAAGCTGGGCAAGTTGGTTCCCTCCCTGCGATGACAGGTGGCCCGACTAGGTGGCATGAGCCTTTACCCCTGAGCTCTGTCCGCTGGCCGTAAATTCAAACTTTTTTTTTTTTTTTTTTTTTTTTTTTTTTTTTGGTTTTTCGAGACAGGGTTTCTCTGTGTAGCTCTGGCTGTCCTGGAACTCACTCTGTAGACCAGGCTGGCCTCGAACTCAGAAATCCGCCTGCCTCTGCCTCCCAAGTGCTGGGATTACAGGCGTGCGCCACCACGCCCAGCTTCAAATTCAAACTTTTGTGCCTAACTTACTGCTCCAGTTTTAAGCGATCAGAGATTCTCAAAGGGTTGGAGCTATAAAATTGCTCCAGTTTATTTTCTTCTTTCGGTTTAAAAATAAAAGAGGTTTGTGGGAGGGAGACTATGAAAACTTCTGGGGGCAGGGCAACAACGCCCAAGATTCAGAAGATCTGAGAAATTAAAAAAAAAAAAAAAAAAAAAAAGCTGTAGACACTGAGATGGTAAGGGAGTGGCGGAATGGCGTCTCTCCTTCAGCCCTCCCGGGGTACGACTACCCCCTTTCCCCCCCCCCTCAGACACAAGAAGTGGATCCAGGGGTCTCAGAAACAAGAGGTGAATTAAAGTCCCCCGGGGTGAAAAGGCTTGCTTTCTTCTCTGCATGGTCCATTTATAGAACACACGGGCCCTCCCTATCTTTTCCATCTTTCCTACTCATAGAACACGACAGGGGACCTGCCTCTTCGCTGAAGTCAACTTTTAGAAACAAGGAATCTAACCAGCCGGGCTTCCGCAGTGGGATCCGAAGGGTTGTACTCTCAGAAAACAGATCTTACGTACAGATGAACTGATGACTACACACCCCTCGCCTCACAACTTGACTCAGTCCGATCAATACAGCTTGCATAAAAGCTTGAGGTAAAGCTTGGATAGCGGCTTTTTGTTGATAACCGCGGTGGAATTTTGGCCATCTGCCCTGGTCTGACCAGACAAATAAGGCAAGGCGGTCTGCTTATTAGCCGTCAGGCATATTTTGGAGGGTGAAAGCAAAACCTCAAATCAGGATTCTGAGTATAAACTGAAAAGCTTATCCCGGACGCAAGGGTCTGGACAGTCCCAGCGCCTCAATTCCTACACCAGAAAGCGCGCCCCGATTCCTCCAACCCCACCCCCACCCCCGGGGTCATTTTCCAAGTTGGACCACACGTCACATTTCCTACGGTCCTTCCTATCACTCAGACCCTTTGGCCCAGCCTCGGAGCCAACAGCTGGGGCTGGCGAGAGCCAAGTTAGAGGCACCGTTGAACGAGATGCTGGGACGTGGAGGGCGCGCGCAGTCAATACTAAAGTAAAGCGACCCAGAGCCACCCTTCACACCCCAACGCTGGCGTACCCACACTTTCAAAAACCAAGTGCCTTCCAAGTGCTACCCAGGAGCACCCCTTCTATCAGTACCCTTTCAACTCCCCTTTGGCCTTGTGACCTCTGATGGTGCTCGCCGAGGCCATCTCCTCAGCCGCAGGAATCTGCCGTTCCCCAGAGTGTGCCCTGACCCCCATGCCAGCAGGGATGCCCAGGTAGATCCCGGACCTCCCTGGGACCCGCCCAGTTCCGCACCCCAAAATGATTCTGATCGCAGCCACCTTGCCCAGTTCCTTCCCGAGCCTGCAAGACCCGCTCCCTTCCAAGTCTCTCGAGCGCCCTGCATCACTCCAGGTGCCCCACGGATGCCCCAGGGTTCTCCAATCTCACCTGAGTCCGCTCGAAGCTCTCGCGCTCCGCAGCCTCCATCCCAGCACCAACCCCGCGCCGGCTCAACACTTTGGGCAGCGGGTTGGGTACCTGCTTCATGGAGCTGGCCATCCGGTCCATGTTGTCTGGGTGAACAGAGTCAGGGGCCCTCGGCCGCCCCGGGATCCCCGCGGCGCCTCCCGCCCCTCCCTACCCGCGGGGATCCGGCGCTAACGGGGACAGATTCCGACTTCTATTGGTTGACAGTGCTGTCCATCTTCCTAAGAACCCACCCCATCTCTCCAACAGGCTTTTCCCCCCACATCCCTCTTCCCACTTTGGAGGCGCTCCGCTCACTTCAAGGGCTGCCCGCCTCAGGGCGGTCCGCATGCTATGACTGGTCTGAAGGTTTGTCCATTATCATTAGTGGGCAGGATCTGGTGGGCTGCTGTCCTAGCCTGCCCCCGAAGCTCCGCCCCATGATCGATGCACCGCCTTCCAGGCCTAAAAACGCACTGTCATTGGTCTGAAGACTTATCTGTCAACACAGGGGCTGGCATGATGGACTGCCCTAACTTTTTTTTTTTTTTTTTTGGCTCCACCCTACATCCATCTTTGTTTCCACCCTCCAGGACCAAAAAAGCACCATGATTACTCTGAAGGCTTGTCCGTCATCCTAGTGGGTGGAGCCTGGCTACCACAGGCCCGCCCTTGCTGACCCCGCCCTCCTTCGAAGCGCCACCTCCTGGGCCCTTCTCTGCTGCGGGTTTCTGAGCACTAAGTGCTGCGGTCCAGCTGGCGCCACGAGTTCCCGAGGGGACGGAAAGTCAGATCAAGGGAAGCATGGCTGTACAGCCTTCACCCGGCTTGCCGGGGAACTCCGCGTCAGTGTGGTCCAGCGATGGCGGCCTTAGTGGTCCTCGAAGTCTCCTCCCTGTGCATTCCTATCTGCCCGTTCTGAAGGATCGCCCACCCGGGTCCCCAAGTACTGGCCTATGACTGCGGGTATCTCCCCAGAGCTTTCCAAACTTTGCTTCGTTCTCACCTTACCTTGGTAGAAACCCCAATAGATGTTCCTTGTTCAACTGTGTTAGGGTCCACTCCTCCCATCCTGCTCTGGGACCACCCACGGACTGGGAAGTGTGCTCCTCGGCAAAGAAAAAAGTTACACGTTCTCCACTAACAGAACTAAGCACCGCTAAGCATTAAGCAATATGATGACGCTATCCATCCATCTATCTATGCAATAGAACCCAGTACAAGTCTTACTTGTACTAGGCAATGTTTTAATTAGTTAATGACTATATCAAACTCATTATGTAGCTGAGTCCCTTGAATCTCTGATACTCTTACCTCTTCCATTCAAGTGTTAGGATTACAGGCGTGGGCTACTGTGTTTGCTTTTCTTGAGTATGTGTATTAATGTACCTGTGTGTATGTGTGGGACTGTGTTCATGTCAGAAAGCATGTAAGGTTCTCTTCTCTACCATGTAGATGCCAGGGATCTGACTTGAGTGGTAGGCTTAGTTACCCACTGAGCTAGCATACCAGTGGGGCTCTTTTAAGACAGTGTTTCAAGACTGGGTGGTGATGGTCCACAGCTTTAGTCCCAGCACTCAGGAGGTAGAGAGGCAGATGGATCTCCGAGTTCAAGGCCAACCTTGTCTATAGAGTGAGTTCCAGGACAGCCAGTACTGCACCCACATGCACACGTATATGCACAAAGAGTATTTCACTAAGAAGTTTAGCCGGGCCGGGCGGTGGTGGCTCACGCCTTTAATCCCAGCACTTGGGAGGCAGAGGCAGGCGGATCTCTGAGTTCGAGGCCAGCCTGGTCTACAGAGTGAGTTCCAGGACAGCCAGGGCTATACAGGGAAACCCTGTCTCGAAAAACCAAAAAAAAAAAAAAAAAGAAGAAGAAGAAGAAGTCTAGCCAGGCGGTGGTGGCACACGCCTGTAATCCCTGCACTAGGGAGGCAGAGGCAGGCAGATTTCTGAGTTCGAGGCCAGCCTAGTCTACAGAGTGAGTTCCAGGACAGCCGGAGCTACACAGAGAAACCCTGTCTCAAATAAAAACAAAAACAAAAAACAAAAACAAAAAAGTCTAGATTGGCCTTGAACTCCTGGAAACCCTGTCTCAGCCTCTTGAATGCTACAATCACAGGCATACACCTGTATACCTACAACCCTCACATCCCCCAACCTCCCACAATGAAAGAGGCGCGGTTTGCAGGTGCTCGCACCTGTGCACATGGAGATCTGAGGCTGATGTCAGGGGGTGTTATCACTCTCGCATCTTGCACGGAGGTAGGGTCTCGTGGAACTCGGAGTCTATGGCTATGGGTAGCCACACTAGCCAGTTTGCTCTGAGGAGACTCTGTTTCTCTCTTCAGAGGCTGGGATGTGCAGGCAGGTCACACCCAGCTAGCCTAAGGATCCTGATGGTGCGATGTGCACAGACTCCCTCAGCAATTGCTTTAACTACTGTGCCATTGTCAAAAGAGGAGTTTAATTTGAAACTGCCAATGATTTTTTTTTCTTCCTTCTTTCTTTTTTTGTTTTTGTTTGTTTGTTTGTTTTGTTTTTTTGGATTTGTTTTTTTCGAGGCAGGGTTTCTCTGTATAGCCCTGGCTGTCCTGGAACTCACTCTGTAGACCAGACTGGCCTCGGACTCAGAAATCTGCCTGCCTCTGCCTCCCAGAGTGCTGGGATTACAGGCGTGCGCCACCACTGCCCCCCCGGCTGATTTTTTTTTTCCTAAATTAGGAAGCTTGGGTAAAAAAAAAATTCACATTGGATAGAGACATAAAAGAGAGAGTGAGCATTTGCAAGCACTAAGGAGCCACTGGAGGCTTTTGCAGTACACAATGGCATTGTGGGCACCAAGGTATGAAGCCTGGATGAAAGCGGTCCAAGGAAGTAGGGTCCAAAGTAGACTAGCATCTTAGTCAAGGTTCTAATTGCTGTGATGAAACACCATGACCAAAAAGCAAGTTGGGGAGGAAAGGGTTTATTTAGCTTACACTTCCACACTGCAGTCCCTCAGTGAAGGAACTGAGGGCAGGAGCTCACACAGGACAGGAGTCAGGAGGCAGGAGCTGATGCAGAGGCCGCGAGAGCTGTGGCTTGCTCCTCAAAGTTTGCTCCGCCTGCCTTTCACTAGCTCCGCCCACAATGGGCGGGGCGGGGCCTCCCTGCCGTCAATCACTAATTAAGAAAACACTCCACAGTTGGATCTTCTGGAGGCATTTTTTTTTTCTCCATTTGAGGTTCCCTCCTTTCAGATGACTGTGTCTAGCTGGTGTCACGTTGACATAAAACTAGCCAGGACCGCTGGGGAGGCGATGACGCGCTAGAACAGAAGAGGAGAAAGCTCTGCTTCTGAAGGAGTCATGGGAGTCAGCTCGTGCCAAGGGGATGTGGGAAAGAGGTACTTCAGAGGTCCAGGGTGACGGGAGGATTAGCTCGAGACTATATTTATATAAGAAGGAGATAGTCTATAAACTGCGCTCTGGTGGAAAAGAATGCAAAGTGTTTGGGCGCCATGTGTTGGGGGGTGGGGGGGTATCTGTGTGTGACACGTGTGCAGGTGCCCGAAGAAGCCGGATGGGGTGTCAGATTCTTTGGATTTATAGATGGTTATGAGCCGCCCTACATGGGAACCACCAAACTTGGGTCCTAATAACTGCTGAGCCATCTTTCCAGGCCTCTGCACACCAGAATAGGGCACTAGATCAGATGGTTGTGAGCCACCACGTGGTTGCTGGGAATTGAACTCAGGACCTCTGGAAGAGCAGTCAGTGCTCTTAACCTCTGAGCCATCTCTCCAGCCCCATACCTTATGTTGTTTGTTTTTGTTTTGTTTTGTTTTGTTTTGTTTTGTTTTGTTTTTTTATACACAGTTTCTTTCTGGCCTTGAGCTCACTAAGTATGCCAACAAGCCGTAGGGATTCCCCCCACCTCTGCTTCTTGGATTATAAGCAAAACCCACCAGGTCTAGTTTGTCTTATTGTCGTTGGTGGTGGTGTGTGCATGCATGCATGTTCATGTGTGTCTCGTGTGGATTCAGGGACTCAAAGTTCTTGTGCTTGTAAGACAAGAACTTCGTCAACTGATCTACCACCTCCAGTACCCAAGGGAATGATTTCAAAGAAGAACAGCAGCAGAACAGACCACGCTGCTAACACTCTGACCCTGGCGCGGCCATACTGAGTTCCACACTGGTCTTAGGCTCTGGGATCGGCTGAAGACAGATTTAGGCCTCCTTGTTCAGATTTTATGGCATCAATAAACACTGGCCTTTTAAACAAGGATTAAGGGATCAGCCCAGTTCTTATTAGAGTAAACCAGAGTGGGAAGGAGGAATTTGTGGTTTGGAGGAACCGGGCAGGGAAAGATTCAAGACAGTTAGTGTTCCTGTGAAATAGAACATGTCCGAAAGAAGGATCCGGGGCTGGGGCGGCTCCATCAACGTGCTTGTCTAAGCGTCCGGGAAGGCCTGGATTCCATGCCCAGCACTGCCTAAACCTGGCAGAGTTTGGTGATGTGTGCCTGCCATCCCAGTACTCAGAAGGCAGGGGCGGGAGGTACAAACGTTCAGGGCCATCCTTGGCTACACACCAAGTTCCAGAGCAGCCTCAGCTACATGAGACCAGACAAAAATACTAAGACAGGGGCAGTGAGATGGCTCGGCGGTTAAAAGGCACCTGCCACCCAACCTGGCAGTGTGAGCTCGGTCCCCAGGATCCACATGGAAAAACAAGAAAACCTCCACATGGGTACACACACACACACACACACACACACACACTGAATGTAAGTTTGGAGAGAGAATTCAGTTGTTGTTCGGAGATACGTTTCCCATACTCATACTCATGTCAAGCAGCTTATAACCACCATTAACTCCAACTCCGAGGGACCGTATATCTCTTCTCGCTCCCAGGGTAATGTGTAAGCACGGAATGGGCAAAGCGTGTCCCAAATAGTTTGGATCTAGTTAGCTTATGTGGATCTGGTTTGAGGATATCTACAGGTCTCAGTTGGAGTCTGCAGAGCCCTGGCTGGGATACCCAGTCTCTTGCATCCCAAAGCAATTGAACCAGGGTCACCGGAGAGCTAGAGAAATAGAGACGGTTTATTAAGAAAGATGTGCAGTAGAAGGGGAGGGGCCGGCAAGCTGGGGAAGAACAGAACTCGAAAAGGGGAGGGGCCAGCAAGCTGGGGAAGAACAGAACTCGAAAAGGGGAGGGGCCAGCAAGCTGGGGAAGAACAGAACTCGAAAAGGGGAGGGGCCAGCAAGCTGGGGGAAGAACAGAAGTCAAAAGGGGAGAGGCCAGCAAGCTGGGGAAGAACAGAAGTCAAAAAGGGGAGGGGCCGGCAAGCTGGGGAAGAACAGAACTCGAAAAGGGGAGGGGCCAGCAAGCCGGGGAAGAACAGAAGTCAAAGCCCCTGGGTCTTTTTCTTTTTTCTTCTCTTTTTTCTTCTTCTTTTTTTTAACCAAAAAAAAAAAAAAAGTTCTATTTTTCTTTTTTTTCTGGAAATAGCTTGGTTAATTGCACAAAATCATCGTGTTTTTTTTCCCAGTTAAACATAGTACAAAATCCTATTCTGAAAGACAAATGTTCATCAAAAACAAAGGGAAAATACAAATTCTCAGCCTTTGTCACCCGGAGTTGTCATTTAAAAGAACAGGAAGAGAAGGGGATTCCTTAGGAGCATTTCCACAATGTCCTGTGCTCTCCATAAAAGGGAAGGGTTTCAAACCGAGAGGAGAACCAGCTTAAGCAGAAGTCATCCTGTGGGAACTTCACAGAACTATTAACAATCTTAAGACAACATTGGCTAACCTACAGCATCTTCCCCAGCTCCCGACCCAGGACCAAGACGGGCCGCACCGTAACAGAAACATGCTCAGCATTCCAGAGCACGAGAGCTGTGCCACCTACAGGCACCCGCTGTTCCCTGGAGAAGCTGGCTCTCCACGGGTTGTTTATACAGCCCCATCTTCTGCACCTGCACATCTTGGGCGTTTTTTTTTTTTTTTTTGGACATCCTCTGTCCCGTTATAGTAGCTTGCAGGGAGGAATGTTCAAGATAGGTTCTCTGTGTACCCCTGGCTGTCCTGGAACCCTCTGTAAATAAAACTGACCTCAAATTCACAGAAACCCATGTGCTTCTGCCTCCCTAGTGCTGGGATTAAAGGTGTGAGCCACGATCCTGGCCAGTAATGCAATTAAAGAATACAGGAAATAGTCCTTGTGATCCAGGTATTCCACACAAGGTACTCATACAAATGAAGCGGGAGGTGATATAGTTGAGAACCTGGTCTAGAGTGAGTTCAAAGCCATCCTGGGCAGCTTAGTGAGACTCTTTCAGTATAAAACATAAAATGAAGCATAGGGATGTAGCTCAGAGTTGGAGAACTGCCTAGAATCCCCCAGGGAGGGGCTGGGGGCGTGGCTCAGTGGTAGAGCCCCTGCCTAGAATCCCCCAGGGAGGGGCTGGGGGCGTGGCTCAGTGGTAGAGCTCCTGCCTAGAATCCCATAGTGAGGGGCTGGGGGCGTGGCTCAGTGGTAGAGCTCCTGCCTAGAATCCCCCAGGGAGGGGCTAGGGGCGTGGCTCAGTGGTAGAGCTCCTGCCTAGAATCCCCCAGGGAGGGGCTAGGGGCGTGGCTCAGCGGTAGACTCCCTGCCTAGAATCCCCCAGGGAGGGGCTAGGGGCGTGGCTCAGCGGTAGACTCCCTGCCTAGAATCCCCCAGGGAGGGGCTAGGGGCGTGGCTCAGTGGTAGACTCCCTGCCTAGAATCCCCCAGGGAGGGGCATGACGACATATACCTATATTCTAGTGGCCAGAAAGTGGAGTCAAGAGGATTCAGGCCAGGCTAGGCAAAAGAATAAGACCATATCCCAAACGAATGTTTTAAATTTTCTTCCTTCCTTCCTCCTCATCCCTCCTTCCTTCTTCCCACCGTTTTTGGGAAGGTCTTCCTATTTTCCCAGGTTGGCCTGGCGTTTGGTGCCTAGTCCAAACTGGCCTCAAACTCAGAATCCTCCTGCCTCGGCCTCCTAAATATTGGTGTTGCCGGTGAAAGCAACCACACCACACAAATTCTTAACAGTTCTTATAAAAAGTGGCCAGTAGGTGGCAGTGAATCGCTACTTCTGGTGTCACTGGTGACCAGTGGATTAGAAAGACCTGCCAGCTTCTCTCTCCACCTTTACAGGATTGTGAGTTCAAAAGTAGCTCAATCTGCTTTTCAAATCACAGTCTCCCTGCCTCAGCTTCATGGATATGCACCACCATGCTTGATTGGTTTGTTTTTTCTTTCCTTTCCTTTCCTTTCCTTTCCTTTCCTTTCCTTTCCTTTCCTTTCCTTTCCTTTCCTTTCCTTTCCTTTCCTTTCCTCTCTCTCTCTCTCTCTCTCTCTCTCTCTCTCTTTCTTTCTTTCTTTCTTTCTTTCTTTCTTTCTTTTCTTTTTTCCGAGACAGGGTTTCTCTGTGTAGTCCTGGAATTCACTCTGTAGACCAGGCTAGCCTCGAACTCAGAAATCCACCTGCCTCTGCCTCCCAAGTGCTGGGATTGAAGGCGTGCGCCACCACCGCCTGGCCGGTTTTGGTTTTTCTTAAAGGAGCTTCAGGCTTTGGTAGAGATCCGGGAGATATCAAGTCTGAAACTTTCCCAGAGCTAAGTGCACTGGGCAGCGACCATGTGTTCCTCAGAGGAGTGACGCTGTACAAGTGGGAGCAGCACAGACTTTGGAATGGGCTAACCTACAGTGCAGTGTTAGAACCATGTCTGTGTATATAACATCCATGACCCTCAACTTTCTCATCTGTGAAATGGGTATTTGGCCCATTACCACCTCGGTCACCTAGTAGATTGAAGGAAATTATGTTATCATGGACCTATCTTAGTATATTTTATGGTCATATAACAGAATGCCAAAGGCTGTGAAATAGATAAAGCAAAATTTATTTCTCTTAAGTCTAGAGGCCGAGAAGTCTGCTTTAAAGTACTGATCCTGAAGAGGGTCCTCTTGACCTGTTAGAACACGGGCCATGGCAGCACACTGAGAAGCAGAGTGGGCGGGCATGCCAGCTTAAACCTCTTTTTTCTTCTTAGGAAGCCATTAATGCCACAACAGGGAGTCCAGCCTCAAGACCTCACGACCTCATCTGTTTTTTTTGTTTTGTTTTTTGTTTTTGTTTTGAGAAAGGGTTTCTCTGTGTAGCCCTGGGCTGTTCTGGAACTCACTCTGTAGACCAGGCTGGCCTCGAATTCAGAAATCCACCTGCCTCTGCCTCCCAAGTGCTGGGATTACAGGCGTGCGCCACCACCGCCCAGCTCCTCAACTGCTTTTCTTTTGTTTTTGTTTTTTGTTTTTTGTGTTTTGTTTTGTTTTGTTTGAGACAGGGTTTCTCTGTGTAGTCCTGGCTGTCCTGGAACTCACTCTGTAGACCAGGCTGGCCTCGAACTCAGAAATCTGCCTGCCTCTGCCTCCCAAGTGCTGGGGTTACAGGCGTGCGCCCCCACGCCCAGTTTCCTCAACTGCTTTTGATTGCTTCCTATATTCGTGTAACTTTTCCTCCTGCTGTAACTGACAACAGCCACTTGAGGAAGTGTTTGGTAAATAATGTTGGGGGTCTCCACCCCACCTTGAATTCCTGAGTTACCAAATAAAAGACAATAAACCTTCATATGTATAACAAGCCTTAAGCACTAGAGCTGGGCAGTACTCACTCTCGGTGCTACTTCCCCATCTGTGCTATCTCACCACGCCCAACCCAGCCTGCCCTCACGGCCCTGAGCTCTCAATCCACCCACCTCACGGTGCGTTCTTCTTCCTCTGCTCCGTCTTGATCTCAGCCACCCGTCCCACCAAAGCCCCGCCTGCCTCTTCTGCCCAGCTACAGGCTGTGGGCATCTTTATTGACCAATCACAGATAACTTGGGGGGCAAGGTTTATACAACAAAAGCTGGTATATGTGAGAATCGATTTGAGGGAATTAGACCCTGGGATACAGAATTTAGCATTACAATACATAGCAACAGACCAAACCTCCCCACAACTATGTTAGTCAGGGTTCTCTGGAGGACTCAAACTCAGTGTGTGTGTGTGTGTGTGTGTGTGTGTGTGTGTGTATACACACACACACACACATGTATATATATATATATGTATGTATGTATATATACAAATACATATATGTGTGTATTGGCTGGTTTTGTGTGTCAACTAGACACAGGCTGGAGTTATCACAGAGAAAGAAGCTTCAGTTGGGGAAGTGCCTCCATGAGATCCAGCTGTGGGGCATTTTCTCAATTAGTGATCAAAGTGGGGGAGGGCCCCTTGTGGGTGGTACCACCTCTGGACTGGTAGTCTTGGGTTCTATAAGAGAGCAGGCTGAGCAAGCCATGGGAAGCAAGCCAGTAAGGAACATCCCTCCATGGCCTCTGCATCAGCTCCTGCTTCCTGACCTGCTTGAGTTCCAGTCCTGACTTCCTTTGGTGATGAACAGCTGTGTGGAAGTGTAAGCTGAGTAAACCCTTTCCTCCCCAACTTGCTTCTTGGTCATGATGTTTGTGCAGGAATAGAAACGCTGACTAAGACAATGTGTATATATGTATACATACAAATATATATGTATATATATATACAAATATACATACACACATACATCATCACATGTGCGCTCACACACATACACACACACACAAGGAGCAGAAGCTAGAAGTGACATTGGCAGGGGGTCTAGCTGTCATCTGCACACAAGGAAAGGTGACCTAGTCCATTACCAATGTGTGTAGAGAATCTTGAGGAACATTATTACAGTTGGTGGTGGCACACGCCTGTAATCCCAGCGCTCTGGTAGGCAGAGGTAGGCAGATTTCTGAGTTTGAAGCCAGCCTGGTCTACAGAGTGAGTTCCAGGACAGCCAGGGCTACACAGAGAAATCCTATCTCGAAAAACCAAAAAACAAAAAACAAACAAACAAAAAAAGTTGGTAAGCAAATCCAACAACAATGCAACGGAAACACTCCTGGACTTGAACTGAAATGAACTCACCACACACACACTTCAGACACACACAAATACACATGCACAGACACACACACACACACACACACACAGACACACACACAGATACACAGACACACACACTGACACACCCACACATACAGACAAACACATATGCACATGCACACACACACACATAACCAAGCACACACACAAAATTTGGCTGTCAATTTACTGAAACACACAACCCACACCTCAAAAATCTTAAGTTTGTTCTGGAGCTAAATATGAGTAGCGTTCATGGCTTCCAACCTGCATGCCCCCTCAAGGTGCTAACACTTTGAAGTTTTCATTGGACCTAAACAAGAAAAGTTAGAAATGAAGGTACTTTTCAAGTGTATTGATGTAAGTATCATCTGGCAGACAAGTTAAACAGTGGAATCTGGGGGCTGGCGAGAGGGCTCAGTTGTTAACAGCACTGACTAGTCTACCTAAAGACTTGGGCTCAGTTCATCACACAAACGGGGGCTCACATCCACCTGTCATTCCAATTCCAGGAGATTCGACATACACGTCTGACCACTGAGGTTACTGCATACATGAGATTCATCACCATACATGCAGGACAAAAACACCCATACACATAAAATAAAAATACAACTTTTAACTTTTACTGATGCTTTGTGAGTCTCACCTCTGGCACCCCCGTCCCACTCATCTCCCTGTGCCTGTATTCCCCCTCCATCCTTGCAACATCCCCCCTAAAATTAATGCAGAAGCAAAAAGGAATACAACTAAACATAGAAGCATCTCATTGTAGAAACAGTAGAGTGTCCCTGTGTGTCCCACAGTGAACCTGCTGTCCACAGATCTTCACTTGTCAATGTTCATTGCAATGAGTCATTGTCTGGCACAAGGACTCTGGTTGATGTGACTCCATCAATATTGGATCCTCCACGGGACTCCTCCTGGTTATCCTGTGGTTGCTCTGTGCCATGGAGATCCTGCAGCTTTGGATTGGCAGGACCAATCCTTACAGACTGCCCAACAATCTACACATTATTGAGCTCAAGGCAAGCCTGGTCTACAGAGTGAGTTCCAGCACAGACAGTGATATCCCTGTCTCAAAAAAAAAAAAAAAAAAAAAGAAAGAAAGAAAGAAAGAAAAAGAAAAAGAAAAGGAAGGATGGAAGGAAGGAGAGAAAGAGAAAAAGAGAGAAGGAAAGAAGGAAGGACGGAAGGAAGGAAGGAAGGAAGGAAAGAAAGAAAGAAAGAAAGAAAGAAGGAAAGAAAGAGGAAGAAAGAAAAATGTAGCTGATCCTGAACCTGGGGGCAAGCCAGGAAAAGAGCTTTTCCCCCATGGTGTCTGCTTCAGTTCCTTCCTCCAGGCTCCTGCCTTAGTCTATCATTGCTTCCTTTGATGCTGTGACCTGGCAAAGGAATCTAAGTACACCTTTCCTCTCCAGGTTGCTTAGAACACAGGATAACGTCCCAGAGGAGGGCAAGTACTCGACAGGCAGAGTGGTGTCCAGAGCAGGAGCTGTCGGCTCACATTCAAAGTGCGCTCTTGAGCAACTGGAGCCATCTTGTACAACCAGAATCAAGTTATGACAGAGAAGACCACACCTTGGTCAGAACTGCTTAAGTATGCATACCGTGTCCTTTTTATTTTATTTTATTTTATTTTATTTTATTTTATTTTATTTTATTTTATTTTTTTATTATTATTTTTTTTTTTTTAGTTTTTCCAGACAGGGTTTCTCTGTGTAGTCCTGGCTGTCCTGGAACTCACTCTGTAGACCAGGCTGGCCTCGAACTCAGAAATCCGCCTGCCTCTGCCTCCCAAGGGCTGGGATTAAAGGCGTGCGCCACCACGGCCCGGCTATTTTTTTATTTTTTATTTTTAATTTTTATTGTTTTTTGAGACAGGGTTTCTCTGTGTAGCCCTGGCTGTCCTGGAACTCACTCTGTAGACCAGGCTGGCCTGGAACTCAGAAATCTGCCTGCCTCTGCCTCCCAAGTGCTGGGATTACAGGCGTGAGCCACCACGCCTGGCTCGGAATACCGTGTCCTTAAAAGAGTTTTTGTCCATATGTTAAATTCAGTGGTTTAGTGTGCACACTACTCTTGCAGAGGATCTGAGTTTGGTTCCCAGCACCCATGTCAGGTCCAGCTCCCAACTGCCTATACATCCAGCTTCAGAGAGACTGACACCACTGGCCTCCTGGGGCACCGCTGTTCATGTGTACATGGCCACACAGTCTCTCTCTCTCCCTCTCTCTCTCACACACACATTCACTTACAGGTATCAACCTCATTTTTCTTTTTTTTTTTTGTTTTGTTTTTTGTTTTTGTTTGCTTGTTTGTTGGTTTCCCTGTGTAGCCTTGGCTGTCCTGGAACTCACTCTGTAGACCAGGCTGGCCTCGAACTCAGGAATCTGCCTGCCTCTGCCTCCCAAGTGCTGGGATTAAAGGCGTGCGCCACCACCACCCAGCCAACCTCATTTTTCTTGATGAGAATACTGAGGCTGAGGACGGTAGAGAAACTACCCCTCTGCCACTGTGTCACACTGCTGGTCCATGCTGGAGCATGACACAAATACCTTCAGATGCCAGAGCATGACCCCATGACCATCTGGATAAAGATACCCATGTGGCAGTGCTCACAGCAGCAAAGATCTGCAGTCTGGTTTCTTAACTCTCTCAACTTTCAACTACATCCAAGTGACTTCTGGCAGTAATGTAAATTGTCTTCTGACCTGCCAATCCTGTCCTCTCCTGCACCTGGTCTATTCTCAACCATCCTGAGACTCTTTCCTCCTCCAGGCAAATCACCTCTTTCACCATCTCATATACAAGCCCCTGGATTCTAAACACGTGAGATGTAGCCACTCACCATTAATGTTCACTGTAACATGCAAAATAAATATTACAATTGAAGACATCCAGTATCAAGTATATTGAACAATTGATATAAAAAGAGAGAACTATACACTTCATTCACAAAATTGCCATCGTTCTAACTAAAAATTATAGCACTATAGTTAGGTATAGTTTGAACTCCAAAAGTTCAAGATATGATAGATATGTAAATGGATGGAGAGGTGGATGGGTGGATAGCCGGGAGGATAGATGATAGACAGGTGGGTAATTGGGGGGAGGGGGTCAATGGTAGACCACCTGAGGAATGGCAAATCCCAAAAACAGCAGCTGAGAGATGACACCTGAAACTGCCCTCTGGCACATGTGTATATACATGTGCAGGCACACACATACTCACACTCACAGAGAGACTGAGACACACACACACACACACACACACACACACAGAGAGAGAGAGAGAGAGAGAGAGAGAGACAGACAGACAGACAGAGACACAGAGAGAGAGACAGAGAGAGAGAACCAATTAATTGCTTATATTGTTAACAGATTTTCCAAGGCCTTTGACTATGTAGGAATTATCAAGGTGTGTTTAACTACCTGTTGCTGAGGTATCTGAAATGAGCACTTTCTAAGGAACTGCTTTAATAACCTATGTCACTGTGCCTGGCAATGGGTTCATCTGGGTGTCTGAACTTTATGTGTTTTGCACAAGTTTTAAGGGTTCTGTGTAAGTAATGCTAAGGCCGGGTGGTGGTAGTGGCGCACGCCTTTAATCCCAGCACTTGGGAGGCAGAGGCAGGTGGATTTCTGAGTTCCAGGCCAGCCTGGTCTACAGAGTGAGTTCCAGGACAACCAGGGCTACACAGAGAAACCCTGCCCCCCCCAAAAAAAAGTAATGCTAAGAAACCAGTGAGTGAAACTTTGTGAATATGTAAAAATCTTCATTATACCTGGACTCCCAACATACAAGATGGCCAGTGAAGCATGAAGTGGAAATTTCTGGTTTCTTTGGAGACTCAGTTGTGTCATGTGATAATTTTCTGTTGTGTGAGAGGATGTTTTGAGGGGAATAGACCCGTGATGTCTTTCTGGAAGCTGCCTGGACAAAGTGTCTGTGATGTTCTGCTAGAGTGGATGCTTGCCAGAACACCTGCTGTTTGCAGAGGGAATAACTGTAACCCAGCAGCCAGTGGACAACGCGGTGGCGTTGGTTCACCTTGCCTCCTATGATGATCACCTTTTTCCATGGCTTCATTGAGAGAAACACACCAAAGAACTCCTTGTGATATTCCAGAGGCTTCTTGCTGCTTCCAAGGACTCAGGCTGATTGGCAGAGCCTCTGGATCAGTCCAGAAGAAACCCTGAGGCTGTGCCATGAGCTACCTCAGTTGATTCCTGTGAACTCAGCTGTTGATATCCTGACATTGAAGATTGCAACCGTGCCAAAGAACCTTTGCTAAACAGGCCCACATTTCCCTTTGCCACATTAACTTCTCCTTTCCACTACCTTTGGTGCATGATGGCCTAGAAGGGAGGGTAACGCATTTAAGAACTCTAATTGAAGTAGGTTTGGAAACATCTAAGGGGACAGAAGTTTTCTGAACATTTCTTCTATTCTTCATCAATGCCATTCAGAGAGAAAGCTGCCATTCTGGTTGTCCTCTCTATATATACTGTCCTAGACAAGGTAGTGTTATGCTATTATGTGTATAAGATACGATATTTACATTAAAAATCTTGCCTGTATCCAGCAGTAAATGTGTAAGGTGGTCCAAATGTAGCATGAATCTCTAAGCATGCCCTAGCAGTGTGTACTCAAGCAGGGCCTATAAAAAATTTAAAGGTTGTAGACACATAAGGAGGACACGTGCAGTTTTCTGTGTTTGCTCTTCGGGGATGGAGACATGACTCAGGCGTTTGGAGCACTGGCTGCTCTTCCAAGTAACCAGATTCAGTGCCCAGGACACACATGAAGGCTCACCACCTGGCATGATTCAGTTCAGGGCATCCCATGCCCTTTTCTGGCCTCTACAAGAACTGCATTCACAACAGACAGAGACACACAGGTGACAAAACACACAGGGAATTAAAAGAAATGAAATAAATGTTGCCACAGTCACTTCTTCTCTTGTGAACGTTCTAACAGAAGTCTGTTAACATCATGACAGAAGGAACGCATCATCTAGAGAAAGAGGCTGAGCAGCATTTGAGATGCTAGGACATCACCCACAGGACAGACAGAATCTCATCCACCAACAGACTCCAGGTAGGCCTGACCTAAGAGCTTTTCCTGCCATAAACCTTGGCTGCTTAAAACTGGGTGGAGAATTTTACTGGCACTGTCTCCTTGACACCTGGCACTTTCTTCCCGACTGTTGCATCAGACCAGATGGAACAGATCTCTTCTCAGCGGTGACAGACAGACAAGACCAAACAAGATGATGAATCTGTGATGTGTCCAGAAACTCTTGCTCAAGGACAAGGGAAGACCAACCACGAGGAAATCTTGCTGGGCAGAGTCACCTTTGCACTTTATCTTCCTTAGGTTTTTATACTTGTGATAAAACACTGACCAACAACAACTTGGGGAGGGAAGGATTTACTTGACTTCCATTTCCCAGTCTCAGTCCATCACTAAGGGAAGCCAGGGCAGGAACTCAGTGTAGGAACGCTGAGGCAGGAACTGAAGCAGAGGCCAGGAGGGAGCCCTGCTTACTAACTTTTTCCACTTGTCTTCGCGGCTTGATTTCTCAAGCAACCCAAAGCCATGTGCCCAGGGATGGCTCCTCCTAGAGTGAGACGGGCCCTCCCATGTCAATCATTAATCAAGAAAAGGAAGCACAGACTTGCCTGAAAGCCACCGCAATGAAGACACTTCCTCTGCGGAGTTTCAAGCATTTTCCACATGGCTATCAATCTATCGATCCAGATGTTGGACCAAGTGGACAAGAAACTGGCCAGCATAGCTGTGACTAGGTAATCGAGAACCCAGGGCAGAGGAGACTAAGGTTTTAAAGCCAGCGCGTGCATCATGGCTCCATCTGTTTCCAAGCCGACAACAAAATGGAGACAATAGTGCGAGCCATTTCAACAACAGTGAAAAAAATAGGATAGAGCAAAGATTCTTGTGTATGGCTGCCTGGCCGTGCATGTGCTCTTACCTATACACGTATGGTCCTTGTACCCTGTGTAAAGTTTACCCTTGCGTTATTTCAAGTCCTTCAAATGGGTTTCTCAATCCCACTACTGGGGTTCTATCCTGACATGGCTCTGCTCAGCTTATTCTTGGACGGCCCTGTCTCAGGGGTGTGTAAACATTGCTCCTCATTCATTCTCTGCCTCATCAATAAAAGCCAGTGAGCCAATCCAGAACCCTAGAGAGAAGGCGGGACTTCCTGTTCTAGGAGCAGTGGAGATAGAGACAGGAAGGGAAAGAGTGGAGCCATGAGGACAGGTCCAGGAAGCATCTAGAGAAAAGAGTTGGATCAAGAAACGAGGAGAAATGCAAATATTGTGGAAATATTGTCCCGGAGGAACCCTGATGGGCTTAGAGGGTTAGAATAGAGGGATATTGGCTCAATATTTGGCTCAAGGCTATTTTAACAAATCTTAGTTCTCTGTGTCGTTGTTGGGGACTAATGAAGGTAAAGAAATAGAGCTGGCAGATTAACTTATTAGATTTATACTGGCTCCTGCTCCAATTCCATTTATATTGTTGGTTTAGGACATGGGTGTGTTCACTCAGGTCTGACCTGTGCACAGGAAGACGGGGGAAATGTAACTGACCTGGGAAATGTGAAGACACTCCAAAGAGACACTGCGCCCCTCCCTTCGGATACTGGGAATCCAAAGCAGGCACACCGGAAACAATTGCAGTCCCCTGGGAAATTTCCTGCAGGCAGAGGTTCAAGACTGGAGCCTGGTGCTGGCAGGAGGAGAAACTTGGCTCCCACAAAAGCTCACAGAGTTCTGGTCACTTGTCAGATCACCTCCAAGGACACACTGGAGCAGGAGCCATGATGGCTCAGTGTGGGCCCGACCTCACCTCACTCTGCACTGCTTAGAGTTGCACACTTCTTGCTTTCTATTGCAAAGGAACCCTCACATGAGGACCCTAAGTTGGGCTGCAGTGACCTAGGAGCACATTATTTGTTCCTCTTCCCAGGGTACTGACTTGAATTGTATCTCCTTTCTCTGCTCCTCTGTTTCTTTTCTTTGCTTTGTTTTGATTTTGAGAGAGTGCATTATGTAGCCTGACTCTCCTGAAACTCATTATGTAGAACTCACAGGTATCCACCTGCCTCTGCCTCCCAAGCACTGGGGAAAAGGCACTCATCACCATACCCAGTCTCTTTCTGCTCCTCATGTTTATCAAACCAGACCATGGAAAATGGGTGCCCACAGTCTCAGTGGGTAGGGCTGGCAGGGCACAGGCTCTGACCATAAAAAAACCTGGAGGCTTCCCTGTCTATATGTCCTCCAGTGGATGTCAGGGGACAGGAGCAGAAGGTTGAGGAGCTGGGCTGTCAGGGGATAAGGGCATCTGGCTGGTGGCTGGTGGCATCCTGGGTCAGAGAAGCCCCAAGTTTCCCTGGGATGCTCAGCCAGGCTCCTCTGGCTCACCTGGGAAAACAGGAGTGGCCAGGCAAGATGGAGGTGGTGTCTCAGCCCCACCCTGTGTAAGTAAACATGGTCTTTAATGTGGACACAGGTTGGAAAGGGACTGTCATCCAGGCCAACCCAGAATACACAAGGGGCTTTGATGTCCTTGATCATGGGACAAGCCCCACCATTCCTAGGTAAAGCTGAATCTGTCTGGAAATACACATCTGAAGAACTCCCATTAATTACCCTCTACACCCTCTGCCCCAGAGAAGGAGCTGTCAGTCCTGGTTTGGCCCATGCTTCTGCAGGAGATGGGATTGGCAACTTTCACAGTGGCAGGGCCCCTTGCTCTTCAGGGAATAAAATAACCTGAAAGCTACACTACCTGATTTTATCTTCACTGCCTTTCAAGAACATCTCAGATAGGAATGAAGCCCCTGCCCCCAATCCTGTTCTGTTGAGCTCACCTCAGTAGCCCCCCAACCCCCATCCCTACTGAAATGTCCCTGAGATGCTAGCACACAGGACAGGGAGGCCCTCCTTGTACTTCCATGGAGAACCACCGCCCTCTAGTGGGCACACAGTGCACCATCCTAAAATGGTCCTGAGAGATGGCTCAGCTGTTAAGGGCACTCACTAGCTGCTCTTGCAGAAGACCTGAGTTCATTTCCCTGCACTCACAAGGCAGCTCACAACCATGCAGGACCTGGCTACTGGGGATCCAATTGACCCTTCGGGCTTCTATGATCACTGCACACATGCAGTCATAGAAATAGGTATGTTCATGGATGTAAAATGAGAAGAGTCTTTCAAAGAACAAAAACATTTTTAACTATTTAAAAGTTCCTGTGCGCTGGGCGTTGGTGGCGCACGCCTTTAATCCCAGCACTTGGGAGGCAGAGGCAGGCGGATTTCTGAGTTCGAGGCCAGCCTGGTCTCCAGAGTGAGCTCCAGGACAGCCAGGACTACACAGAGAAACCCTGTCTCGAAAAACCAAAAAAAAAAAAAAAAAAAAAAAAAAAAAAAAAGTTCCTGTGCATGGTAATGTGGGACAGGAGACTATTGTTGTATAAGGACATATTTGTACTGGGAAGATCTCCTCCCATACATGCTTCTGTCTCTATTGAAAGCCATTGATCCCATTTGCCTTCCAAGAGAGTTTCATGCTCTGTATACCAATATGTTTTGATTTTTCTACAAAATCTAGGAACACTCCTTGCTTTTTCCTTCCTTCCTTGTCTGATTCTTCACATAAGGATTACTATTTTCATTTTTCCTTCATCAATCTGAAACTGGCCAATGAATTTATTTTAACGTACTCATCAAAGATTTAGAACATGGAAACTCTTCCAAAGTCTTAAAGTCGGTGCATTATTTTTCTCAGGGTAGGGAATGTTGTGAGCAGTGTGGGACACCCTGCAAACCTGAACGAAGTCACCCACTGTCTGGGACCAAAGAAGAAGCTCACTGTTGCCTGTGGAAGCCCCAAAGGGACAAACATTAAGAGCCATAGTAAGGGAGAGGAGTCCTGCCTACTCCCCTAAGAGAAAGGCACAATTAAAGATGAACACATACACTTAGCTAAAGTTCGTTATCTCAACACCAAACTCTACCAAATAGTCCTAATGCCCACCTAGGAGGGGCTGTTCTACAAGAACATGCTCCTAGGCATTTGCAAATGATTGCCCTGTGTGTCCCTGGGCCTGTGTAGTTTCTATGTGTCTATGTGTGTTTGTGTGTGCATATGTTTTCGTGTGCATGTGTGTGTGCATGGGCACAAGTGCCCATGTGTGCCTTTACCTCTGGTAACACTATTATAGGGTTTCTCAGGAATAGGGCATCTGTGATCATATACACATGATGACATACTAGGAAACCCATGCTCCAATGATCTTCAAGGAGCAGGTGAGGACATTGAGAAGACCCTAAGAGGAAAATGCTTTTTCCAGGGATGCTTGTGGTACAGAAGGGATGGTTTGGAAACTTCTGCCTGCCTTCACAATACTCCAGGTCACCCTGACCCAGGCTTCCCAGGAGAGTGTAGAGGTATGAGTTTATGGACACCACTGTGTCCCATTGTACACATGGAAGACAGAAGGACAGCAATTGGCAGTACTGCTAACCCCATGAGAAAGTCTCTGAGGAGGCAGTCACACTAGAGGACCTCAGGAAGTGACCTCACTTGCTTCAAAGTCCAGATGACGTCATAATGCTGGTTACCGGGTAACCAGAAGCCAACAGTTGCCTTACCTGACTTACTTGTCTGGAGGCATTTGACCAAGAAAAATGTTTTCTTGTTTCCAGGCTTCCCGTGGCTCAGACCATAAAAAAGCCAAGAGTTGTCGCCTTGGACGCCTGTGGAGATGCTTAATCTGCCCTCTTACATGCTGCTGGCAGAGTTCCCCCAGGGATCCCGAGGTAAGGAGGGCCAGCCTGTAGCAGGGAGCAATCTGGATGCCCCCCTTATCCCCTGAGGTTCCTGCCTGGGTGTGTGTTCCTGTGAGACATTGAGGAACATTCTTTATGCTCACTCTTCAGTGGACAGTAGTGCCTTGCTGATGTCTCTGAGTTTCTACATTTACACCCTCTTGCCTTCCTAGAACTGTCTTCAGCATAAACAGAAGCCAGCATCTAAGCCCAAGCCCTTCAGGTCCACCAGGAAGGATAGAAAATACATCAAGGAAATCCTCTACCACCTACCAGGTGCCATTCTGCAGAACGACCAAACCTCCATGACCATTTTTCTTCAAATCTACAGGAACTATGTTACCACCTGGGAGGTGATCGACCAAATGATGAGGATGTGAGTGGCTACTTCCAACACAGGTTGTCGAGGGCTCTGCTCTTCTGCAGGGCTCCGTGCTCCCACAATGATGATGGTACCGTGGTAGAGTTGGTCCTGGATCTGAGTTTGCAAAATGACATGGCCATATATGAGGTTGTGGGACTCTAATTTGTGTCTTTCCATGTCCCCAGGTAGTGTCAAACACTGCCATCTCTTGTCCTTTTGCAGAGCTCTTTTCCCATTTGTATAAAAGGTTCTAGATCCTATCAGACTTCCATGGATTAATGGAACCAGACAAGGGTCCCTGGGGAACCACCTAAAAATCCAGGAACCAAGCAATAGCCCTAGGAGGGGGCAGTGAGGCTTCCACCAATGGTGTGACCATCCCTTAAGACCCGTGAGCACAGCATGGAGGTCAGAACAGTACAGAGACTCTAGGATCCATGTTCCCTTTCTAGATACCTCAGACTCAAGTAGCTTCCCGTAGATCTATTAGTAGGTTGGAGAAACAAGGCCCTAATGGTGACACCCTCCTGGAATGCCACAGGTATGGCACCTTCTGGCCGGGCTCCGAATGGGACGACGAAATCAAGAGGTGAGTGGGCTTCAGAGGAAAGCGAGGTAAGATTCCATCTGGGCAGTGAGGTGCAGCAGGAGAAGGAGGTGAGGGCCCAGATGTGCAGTGAGATGTGGTTGGGATGTAGACGGATGCAAGGGCCTTTCTGTACAGTGGGGGTGGGGGGCTTGTGCTGAGTACTAGACACTTGTCTGGTGCCCTGCTTTGGGGATTCCCACCAGAGGGATGGCACCTGAGACGACACCTGCAGGTGGAGAAAATTGGAGGTCTCCAATGGGCTCCTTGGTTCTGAGCAGCTGAGGGAAGGATGGAAGCTGAAGGGCCCTGGGAGAATCCACCCCCACCACAGCCTAGTCCCATCTGTCCTCCAGGGGGACAGACAGCGTCTGGAGCCCTCTGCACACGACCTGGCCACTCCTTACACTCCTGACCACTATGCCCATCAGCACAGAGGCTGCCGGCCCTTGCCTTGTCTGATGGGGCCCACGGCTCTGCTGGGGATGCAAGGCCAGGCTTCCAACTCTCCTTCACTCCGTCCTCCTCTTCCTGCAGCTCACTCTTCACTTTCCTGCTGTACTGGCTTCAGAATTTTCCGGAGGATTTTTTCAATTCCTCACGTGTGAACATTGTGAAGCACCTAAAGTCATATGTGAGGTTCAACTGGGCAGATGGAGATCCCCAAGGTAGTGAGCTCTTCTCTGTGCTGCAGCATCTCGAGGCCAAAAATCTACAGCTTGGAAATGGTGAGGAGGCCAGGGGTGGTCTGCCTGGGAAGGTAGGAATGGTTTTCAGTGATGCGTTCCACCAGGGAATTCTCCAGAGCTTTGGCCTGAGGCCAGGGCTGGACACCAGTCAGGTAGGATGCCCCAGTATGAGGAGAGGACTGGGGATTGTCCTGCATGAAAAGTCCTCGTGTGAGCATCAAGGCCATCTTGGGAAGCTCACCCAGTCCTGGCTGCCTTCACTAAAATCCCATCTCCTTCTGCCTTTAGGTTTTAAACCAACTCCAGAGGCCCAAGTGCAGGAAGCCCAAGTCTCTGGGATGCAACAGACTCTGGTTCTGGGGCCAGACTCAGTGGTCGAGCCACAAGGAGGCCTGCCACCCAGAGAGGACAGTGAGCTCTTGGAAATAACATCGGTGGAAAACTTTGAGCCAGAAGCTTGTCCAGTGCAGCTTCCAACTTTAGATCAAGCTCTGCCCCTATCAGCTGATACCCCGTCACCTGTAGCTGTATCTGTTCATGGGGCTGCAGATGTGTCTGCTGATGTGTCTGCAGGCGGGGATGCAGGAGTGACTACAGATGTGGTTGCTGATGTGACTGCATGTGTTTCAGCTGTCCAGCACATAGTTTTCTCTGCTGTTATGCACGTAGGTGCACCAGAGTGTTATTTCCCTTTGCCTGAGGTGGACATATAGCTAGGAAAATTATCTGCTGAGGTGTACCCTGCAGCAGTTCCCGCCTAAATGAATAAATTAAGAGCATTGGGAGAGCATTCTTATGGGTATACTGTGGTTATGTGTTCCAGGCCAAGAATCTGGTAGGGAGCAGGGAAACGCCTACCGTCCTCAGATGAGTGCTGGGGTCTCAGAACCCACTCTACCTTACCAAGTTTCCTGGCATGGTCCACTGCCCCACACCCTCCACATGCAGAAGAGGCATCACTAACATCTCAAACCAAGCCAATAGAAAGCATCTGCTTCTAGACCCCAGCCCACCCCAAAATTTATATAGGACACTATCCACAAGGAATAAAGTGCACAAGTTATTTCACTAAAGACTGTCTGAGAGTGTCTGTCTTACAGAGCTGTACCACCGTGGGGAGGGGAACTCTCTCCCGAAGCTTTCATCGCTAGAAGCTCTTCAAGTAGGTGCCCTTCTGGCAATGGCACAAGTGGCCTTAGGAAACCCCTGCTGTAGACAGGCTGGAGACTGTGATGTAGAGATCCTTCCCAAGGCAGGAGGATCATACACTGCAGGCTCACCTGGGGCTAAGCATGGCCAGTTTCCACGTCACACCTTCCACACGGGTGTTCACGCCAGGCATGAGGCTGCATGTCAGATCATGGGTGTTTCCGAGGCAGTGGGGACCCTACATGCTTCAGAAAGGCTGGTCCCCACCGGCCACCACAGAGAGCAGTATGTATGTACCCTAAGCCGCCCTCCACATACCTTCAGTAAGGTTTCTCAAGCCCGGGACCCGGTCCTGGTCCTGTGGACTGGGTGGCCGATTCGATTCCGATGCTTGGTGGGCAGCTGCTTGTGGCTTCCTGTTCAGAATACGCACTGGCTACCAGGGGGTCCACACATAGGATCCCAACACTTGCGGGGCAGAAGCAGGAAGATTGTGACTTCCAGGCCAGTCTGGGCTACATAGTAAGTTCAAAGCCAGCCTGGGTGACATAAACTCAGAAACAACTCATTCCATTTTACATCCTGACCTGCTCAAGGCTGGCAAACTGTCCCTGCTGGCTGGCTATATACTGAGCCTAGTTCCATTTTCAGCAGTCCTGCGGCCTGTGAACTACTCTTTGCCAGTCTATGTACTAGGATCTATGTAGCAGTCAAAGAGTTATAGCACTCTGGGTTGGGGGAGGGGGAGTGCGGAGCAAGGCGGGCTGCTGGGTGGCTGGATGTATTGGGTGGCTGCTCTGGAATCGGGGGCACTCAACTGGATGCCATGGGCCAACAGGACTCTGAAGCCGAGGCTGGGAGCCAAGGTCAGGGTCACTGAGCAGGTGGGAAGTGACTGCAGTAGGCGGGAGCAGCTTCCAGGGACGAGCAATCTATTACTGCTCACCCCAGCCCCTCACTGGGGGATCCTAGGCAGGGCTCTACCACTGAGCCACGCCCCCAGCCCCTCACTGGGAGATTCTAGGCAGCGGCTCTACCACTGAGCCCCGCCCCCAGCCCCTCCCTGGGAGATTCTAGGCAGGGGCTCTACCTCTGAGCCACGCTCCCAGCCCCTCACTGGGGGATCCTAGGCAGGGCTCTACCACTGAGCCTTGCCCCCAGCCCCTCACTGGGGGATCCTAGGCAGGGGCTCTACCACTGAGCCACGCCCCCAGCCCCTCACTGGGGGATTCTAGGCAGGGGCTCTACCACTGAGCCACACCCCAGCCCCCTCATTATACTCTGCATAAGAGGATGCAGGGGCGGCAGTCATGGTAGCCTGGAAGCCCATTACTCACTCTGATGGGCCCTAGGCTCAGTGAATCAGCAGGGAACCTAACTGCCTCACACAGGGTCTTTTCAGAGCTTGGCAGGCCTGGCTGGGGCCTTAGACCTTGGTACAGACTTCCTAGAGTCTCTAACTCTCAGCTAGTTCTGAGAGAGGTTAGAAAGAACAGAGCTGTTGGTGTTGGGGAGACAGCTCTCTAGTGAAGAGCACTGGCTGAGCTTCTAGAGGGGCCAGGTTTGATTCCAAGCACCCACAAGGAGGCTCACAACTGTCTGTAACTCCAGGCCCAGGGGATCCTCATGTGGGCTCTGTGGGTATTGCAAGGATTACTTTTTTCATTTTTCCTTCAACATTCTGAAACTAGCCTATGAATTTATTTTAAAGTACTCATCGAAGATTTAGGATATGGAAACTCTTCCAAAGTCTTAAAAGTTCGTGCATTGTTTTTCCTCAGGGTAGGGAATGTTGTGAGCAGTGTGGGACACCGTGCAAACCTGAACCAAGTCACCCACTGTCTGGGGACAAAGGAGAAGCACACTGTTGCCTGTGGAAGCCAAAAGGGACAAACATTAAGAGCCATAGAAAGGGAGAGGAGCCCTGCCTACTCCCCTAAGAGAGAGGCACAATTAAAGATGAAGACACACACTTAGCTAAAGTTTGTTACCCCAACACTAAACTCTACCAAATAGTCCTAATGCCCACCTAGGAGGGGCTGTTCTACAAGGACATGCTCCTAGGCATTTGTAAATGGATGCCCTGTGTGTCCCTGGGCCTGTGTCATGTCTATGTGTGTTTGTGTGTGCATATGTTTTCATGTGCATGTGTGTGTGCATGGACACAAGTGCCCATGTGTGCCTTTACCTCTAGTAACACTATTAGAGGGTTTCTCAGCAATAGGGCGTCTGTGATCATATACACATGATGACATTCTAAGAAACCCATGCTCCAATGATCTTCAAGGAGCAGGTGAGGACATTGAGAAGACCCTAAGAGGAAAATGCTTTTTCCAGGGATGCTTGTGGTACAGAAGGGATGGTTTGGAAACTTCTGCCTGCCTTCACAATACTCCAGGTCACCCTGACCCAGGCTTCCCAGGAGAGTGTAGAGGTATGAGTTTATGGACACCACTGTGTCCCATTGTACACATGGAAGACAGAAGGACAGCAATTGGCAGTACTGCTAACCCCATGAGAAAGTCTCTGAGGAGGCAGTCACACTAGAGGACCTCAGGAAGTGACCTCACTTGCTTCAAAGTCCAGATGACGTCATAATGCTGGTTACCGGGTAACCAGAAGCCAACAGTTGCCTTACCTGACTTACTTGTCTGGAGGCATTTGACCAAGAAAAATGTTTTCTTGTTTCCAGGCTTCCCGTGGCTCAGACCATAAAAAAGCCAAGAGTTGTCGCCTTGGACGCCTGTGGAGATGCTTAATCTGCCCTCTTACATGCTGCTGGCAGAGTTCCCCCAGGGATCCCGAGGTAAGGAGGGCCAGCCTGTAGCAGGGAGCAATCTGGATGCCCCCCTTATCCCCTGAGGTTCCTGCCTGGGTGTGTGTTCCTGTGAGACATTGAGGAACATTCTTTATGCTCACTCTTCAGTGGACAGTAGTGCCTTGCTGATGTCTCTGAGTTTCTACATTTACACCCTCTTGCCTTCCTAGAACTGTCTTCAGCATAAACAGAAGCCAGCATCTAAGCCCAAGCCCTTCAGGTCCACCAGGAAGGATAGAAAATACATCAAGGAAATCCTCTACCACCTACCAGGTGCCATTCTGCAGAACGACCAAACCTCCATGACCATTTTTCTTCAAATCTACAGGAACTATGTTACCACCTGGGAGGTGATCGACCAAATGATGAGGATGTGAGTGGCTACTTCCAACACAGGTTGTCGAGGGCTCTGCTCTTCTGCAGGGCTCCGTGCTCCCACAATGATGATGGTACCGTGGTAGAGTTGGTCCTGGATCTGAGTTTGCAAAATGACATGGCCATATATGAGGTTGTGGGACTCTAATTTGTGTCTTTCCATGTCCCCAGGTAGTGTCAAACACTGCCATCTCTTGTCCTTTTGCAGAGCTCTTTTCCCATTTGTATAAAAGGTTCTAGATCCTATCAGACTTCCATGGATTAATGGAACCAGACAAGGGTCCCTGGGGAACCACCTAAAAATCCAGGAACCAAGCAATAGCCCTAGGAGGGGGCAGTGAGGCTTCCACCAATGGTGTGACCATCCCTTAAGACCCGTGAGCACAGCATGGAGGTCAGAACAGTACAGAGACTCTAGGATCCATGTTCCCTTTCTAGATACCTCAGACTCAAGTAGCTTCCCGTAGATCTATTAGTAGGTTGGAGAAACAAGGCCCTAATGGTGACACCCTCCTGGAATGCCACAGGTATGGCACCTTCTGGCCGGGCTCCGAATGGGACGACGAAATCAAGAGGTGAGTGGGCTTCAGAGGAAAGCGAGGTAAGATTCCATCTGGGCAGTGAGGTGCAGCAGGAGAAGGAGGTGAGGGCCCAGATGTGCAGTGAGATGTGGTTGGGATGTAGACGGATGCAAGGGCCTTTCTGTACAGTGGGGGTGGGGGGCTTGTGCTGAGTACTAGACACTTGTCTGGTGCCCTGCTTTGGGGATTCCCACCAGAGGGATGGCACCTGAGACGACACCTGCAGGTGGAGAAAATTGGAGGTCTCCAATGGGCTCCTTGGTTCTGAGCAGCTGAGGGAAGGATGGAAGCTGAAGGGCCCTGGGAGAATCCACCCCCACCACAGCCTAGTCCCATCTGTCCTCCAGGGGGACAGACAGCGTCTGGAGCCCTCTGCACACGACCTGGCCACTCCTTACACTCCTGACCACTATGCCCATCAGCACAGAGGCTGCCGGCCCTTGCCTTGTCTGATGGGGCCCACGGCTCTGCTGGGGATGCAAGGCCAGGCTTCCAACTCTCCTTCACTCCGTCCTCCTCTTCCTGCAGCTCACTCTTCACTTTCCTGCTGTACTGGCTTCAGAATTTTCCGGAGGATTTTTTCAATTCCTCACGTGTGAACATTGTGAAGCACCTAAAGTCATATGTGAGGTTCAACTGGGCAGATGGAGATCCCCAAGGTAGTGAGCTCTTCTCTGTGCTGCAGCATCTCGAGGCCAAAAATCTACAGCTTGGAAATGGTGAGGAGGCCAGGGGTGGTCTGCCTGGGAAGGTAGGAATGGTTTTCAGTGATGCGTTCCACCAGGGAATTCTCCAGAGCTTTGGCCTGAGGCCAGGGCTGGACACCAGTCAGGTAGGATGCCCCAGTATGAGGAGAGGACTGGGGATTGTCCTGCATGAAAAGTCCTCGTGTGAGCATCAAGGCCATCTTGGGAAGCTCACCCAGTCCTGGCTGCCTTCACTAAAATCCCATCTCCTTCTGCCTTTAGGTTTTAAACCAACTCCAGAGGCCCAAGTGCAGGAAGCCCAAGTCTCTGGGATGCAACAGACTCTGGTTCTGGGGCCAGACTCAGTGGTCGAGCCACAAGGAGGCCTGCCACCCAGAGAGGACAGTGAGCTCTTGGAAATAACATCGGTGGAAAACTTTGAGCCAGAAGCTTGTCCAGTGCAGCTTCCAACTTTAGATCAAGCTCTGCCCCTATCAGCTGATACCCCGTCACCTGTAGCTGTATCTGTTCATGGGGCTGCAGATGTGTCTGCTGATGTGTCTGCAGGCGGGGATGCAGGAGTGACTACAGATGTGGTTGCTGATGTGACTGCATGTGTTTCAGCTGTCCAGCACATAGTTTTCTCTGCTGTTATGCACGTAGGTGCACCAGAGTGTTATTTCCCTTTGCCTGAGGTGGACATATAGCTAGGAAAATTATCTGCTGAGGTGTACCCTGCAGCAGTTCCCGCCTAAATGAATAAATTAAGAGCATTGGGAGAGCATTCTTATGGGTATACTGTGGTTATGTGTTCCAGGCCAAGAATCTGGTAGGGAGCAGGGAAACGCCTACCGTCCTCAGATGAGTGCTGGGGTCTCAGAACCCACTCTACCTTACCAAGTTTCCTGGCATGGTCCACTGCCCCACACCCTCCACATGCAGAAGAGGCATCACTAACATCTCAAACCAAGCCAATAGAAAGCATCTGCTTCTAGACCCCAGCCCACCCCAAAATTTATATAGGACACTATCCACAAGGAATAAAGTGCACAAGTTATTTCACTAAAGACTGTCTGAGAGTGTCTGTCTTACAGAGCTGTACCACCGTGGGGAGGGGAACTCTCTCCCGAAGCTTTCATCGCTAGAAGCTCTTCAAGTAGGTGCCCTTCTGGCAATGGCACAAGTGGCCTTAGGAAACCCCTGCTGTAGACAGGCTGGAGACTGTGATGTAGAGATCCTTCCCAAGGCAGGAGGATCATACACTGCAGGCTCACCTGGGGCTAAGCATGGCCAGTTTCCACGTCACACCTTCCACACGGGTGTTCACGCCAGGCATGAGGCTGCATGTCAGATCATGGGTGTTTCCGAGGCAGTGGGGACCCTACATGCTTCAGAAAGGCTGGTCCCCACCGGCCACCACAGAGAGCAGTATGTATGTACCCTAAGCCGCCCTCCACATACCTTCAGTAAGGTTTCTCAAGCCCGGGACCCGGTCCTGGTCCTGTGGACTGGGTGGCCGATTCGATTCCGATGCTTGGTGGGCAGCTGCTTGTGGCTTCCTGTTCAGAATACGCACTGGCTACCAGGGGGTCCACACATAGGATCCCAACACTTGCGGGGCAGAAGCAGGAAGATTGTGACTTCCAGGCCAGTCTGGGCTACATAGTAAGTTCAAAGCCAGCCTGGGTGACATAAACTCAGAAACAACTCATTCCATTTTACATCCTGACCTGCTCAAGGCTGGCAAACTGTCCCTGCTGGCTGGCTATATACTGAGCCTAGTTCCATTTTCAGCAGTCCTGCGGCCTGTGAACTACTCTTTGCCAGTCTATGTACTAGGATCTATGTAGCAGTCAAAGAGTTATAGCACTCTGGGTTGGGGGAGGGGGAGTGCGGAGCAAGGCGGGCTGCTGGGTGGCTGGATGTATTGGGTGGCTGCTCTGGAATCGGGGGCACTCAACTGGATGCCATGGGCCAACAGGACTCTGAAGCCGAGGCTGGGAGCCAAGGTCAGGGTCACTGAGCAGGTGGGAAGTGACTGCAGTAGGCGGGAGCAGCTTCCAGGGACGAGCAATCTATTACTGCTCACCCCAGCCCCTCACTGGGGGATCCTAGGCAGGGCTCTACCACTGAGCCACGCCCCCAGCCCCTCACTGGGAGATTCTAGGCAGCGGCTCTACCACTGAGCCCCGCCCCCAGCCCCTCCCTGGGAGATTCTAGGCAGGGGCTCTACCTCTGAGCCACGCTCCCAGCCCCTCACTGGGGGATCCTAGGCAGGGCTCTACCACTGAGCCTTGCCCCCAGCCCCTCACTGGGGGATCCTAGGCAGGGGCTCTACCACTGAGCCACGCCCCCAGCCCCTCACTGGGGGATTCTAGGCAGGGGCTCTACCACTGAGCCACACCCCAGCCCCCTCATTATACTCTGCATAAGAGGATGCAGGGGCGGCAGTCATGGTAGCCTGGAAGCCCATTACTCACTCTGATGGGCCCTAGGCTCAGTGAATCAGCAGGGAACCTAACTGCCTCACACAGGGTCTTTTCAGAGCTTGGCAGGCCTGGCTGGGGCCTTAGACCTTGGTACAGACTTCCTAGAGTCTCTAACTCTCAGCTAGTTCTGAGAGAGGTTAGAAAGAACAGAGCTGTTGGTGTTGGGGAGACAGCTCTCTAGTGAAGAGCACTGGCTGAGCTTCTAGAGGGGCCAGGTTTGATTCCAAGCACCCACAAGGAGGCTCACAACTGTCTGTAACTCCAGGCCCAGGGGATCCTCATGTGGGCTCTGTGGGTATTGCAAGGATTACTTTTTTCATTTTTCCTTCAACATTCTGAAACTAGCCTATGAATTTATTTTAAAGTACTCATCGAAGATTTAGGATATGGAAACTCTTCCAAAGTCTTAAAAGTTCGTGCATTGTTTTTCCTCAGGGTAGGGAATGTTGTGAGCAGTGTGGGACACCGTGCAAACCTGAACCAAGTCACCCACTGTCTGGGGACAAAGGAGAAGCACACTGTTGCCTGTGGAAGCCAAAAGGGACAAACATTAAGAGCCATAGAAAGGGAGAGGAGCCCTGCCTACTCCCCTAAGAGAGAGGCACAATTAAAGATGAAGACACACACTTAGCTAAAGTTTGTTACCCCAACACTAAACTCTACCAAATAGTCCTAATGCCCACCTAGGAGGGGCTGTTCTACAAGGACATGCTCCTAGGCATTTGTAAATGGATGCCCTGTGTGTCCCTGGGCCTGTGTCATGTCTATGTGTGTTTGTGTGTGCATATGTTTTCATGTGCATGTGTGTGTGCATGGACACAAGTGCCCATGTGTGCCTTTACCTCTAGTAACACTATTAGAGGGTTTCTCAGCAATAGGGCGTCTGTGATCATATACACATGATGACATTCTAAGAAACCCATGCTCCAATGATCTTCAAGGAGCAGGTGAGGACATTGAGAAGACCCTAAGAGGAAAATGCTTTTTCCAGGGATGCTTGTGGTACAGAAGGGATGGTTTGGAAACTTCTGCCTGCCTTCACAATACTCCAGGTCACCCTGACCCAGGCTTCCCAGGAGAGTGTAGAGGTATGAGTTTATGGACACCACTGTGTCCCATTGTACACATGGAAGACAGAAGGACAGCAATTGGCAGTACTGCTAACCCCATGAGAAAGTCTCTGAGGAGGCATCACACTGGAGGACGTCAGGAAGTGACCTCACTTGCTTCAAAGTCCAGATGATGTCATAATGATGGTTCCCCGGTAACCAGAAGCCAACAGTTGCCTACCTGACTTACTTGTCTGGAGGTGCTAGACCAAGAAGGATGTTTTCTTGTTTCAAGGCTTCCCACGGCGCAGGCTCCAAAAAAGCCAATAGTAGTCGTCTTGGACGCCTGTGGAGATGCTTAATCTACCCTCTGATATGCTGCTGGCAGAGTTCCCCCAGGGATCCCGAGGTAAGGAGGGCCAGCCTGTAGCAGGGAACAATCTGGATGGCCCCCCTTATCCCTTGAGGTCCCTGCCTGGGTGTGTGTTCCTGTGAGACATTGAAGAACATTCTTTATGCTCACTCTTCAGTGGACAGTAGTGCCTTGCTGATGTCTCTGAGTTTCTACATTTACACCCTCTTGCCTTCCTAGGACTGTCCTCAGCATAAACAGGAGCCAGGCTCTCAGCCCAAGACACCCATGTCCACCAACGAGAAGAGTGTCTGGCTCGACAAAATACTATACTATATACCACGTGGCATTTGGCACAATGACCACACCTCGGTCATGACCTTTTTCCAAATCTACAGGAACTATGTTACCACCTGGGAGGTGATCGACCACATGATGAGGATGTGAGTGGCTACTTCCAACATAGGTTGTCGAGGGCTCTGCTCTTCTGCAGGGCTCCGTGCTCCCAGGACAATGATTTGGTACCGTGGCAGTGTTGGGCCTGGATCTGAGCTTGCAAAATGGCATGGCCACATATGAGGTTGTGGGACTCTAATGTGTGTCTTTCCATGTCCCCAGGTAGTGTCAAACACTACCATCTCCTGTGCCTTTTGCAGAGCTCTTTTCCCATTTGTATAAAAGGTTCTAGATCCTATCAGACTTCTATGAATTAATGGAACCAGACAAGGGTCCCTGGGGAACCACCTAAAAATCCAGGAACCAAGCAAGAGCCCTAGCAGGGAGCAGGGAGGCTTCCACCAATTGTGTGACCATCCCTTAAGACCTGTGAGCACAGCATGGAGGTCAGAACCGTACAGAGACTCTAGGATCCATGTTCCCTTTTCTAGATACCTCAGACTCAAGTAGCTTCCCGTAGATCTATTAGTAGGTTGGAGAAACAAGGCCCTAATGGTGACACCCTCCTGGAATGCCACAGGTATGGTGCCTTCTGCCCAGACTCGGAATGGGACAAACGAATCAAGAGGTGAGTGGGCTTCAGATGAAAGCGAGGTAAGATTCCAACTGGGCAGTGAGGTGCAGCGGGAGAAGGAGGTGAGGGCCCAGATGTGCAGTGAGATGTGGGATGTAGAGGGATGTAAGGGCCTTTCTGTACAGTGGGGGGGGGGGGCTTGTGCTGAAGACTAGACACTTGTCCGGTGCCCTGCTTTGGGGATTCCCACCAGAGGGATGGCACCTGAGACGACACCTGCACGTGGAGAAAATTGGAGGTCTCCAATGGGCTCCTTGGTTCTGAGCAGCTGAGGGAAGGATGGAAGCTGAAGGGCCCTGGGAGAATCCATCCCACCACAGCCTAGTCCCATCTGTCCTCCAGGGGGACAGACAGCGTCTGGAGCCCTCTGCACACGACCCGGCCACTCCTTACACTCCTGACCACTATGCCCATCAGCACAGAGGCTGCTGGCCCTTGCCTTGTCTGATGGGGCCCACGTCTCTGCTGGTGATGCAAGGCCAGGCTTCCGACTCTCCTTCACTCCGTCCTCCTCTTCCTGCAGCTCACTCTTCACTTTCCTGCTGTACTGGCTTCAGAAATTCCCGGATGATTTTCGAGAGTCCCCAGACGTGAACATTGTGAAGCACCTGAGGGTGTATGTGAGGCTCATTTGGGAAGATGGAGATCCCCATGGTAGCGTGCTTTTGTCAGTGTTGGAGGATGTCGAGGCCAAAAATCTACAGCTCGGAAATGGTGAGGAGGCCAGGGGTGGTCTACCTGGGAAGGTAGGAATGGTTTTCAGTGATGCGTTCCACCAGGGAATTCTCTAGAGCTTTGGCCTGAAGCCAGGGCTGGACACCAGTCAGGTAGGATGCCCCACTATGAGGAGAGGACTGGGGATTGTCTGGTATGAAAAGTCCTCGTGTGAGCATCAAGGCCATCTTGGGAAGCTCACCCAGTCCTGGCTGCCTTCACTAAAATCCCATCTCCTTCTGCCTTTAGATTCTAAACCAACTCCAGAGGCCCAAGTGCAGGAAGCCCAAGTCTCTGGGATGCAAGAGAGTCTGGTTCTGGGGCCAGACTCAGTGGTCGAGCCACAAGGAGGCCTGCTACCCGGAGAGGACAGTGAGCTCTTGGAAATGACACCTGTGGAACCCTTTGTGCCAGAAGCTTGTCCAGTGCAGCTTCCAACTTTAGATCAAGCTCTGCCCCTATCAGCTGCTACCCCGTCAACTGTAGCTGTGTCTGCTGATGTGTCTTCAGGCGTGGAGGCAGATGAGGTTGCTGATGTGACTGCACGTGTTCGATCTGTCCAGTACATAGTTTTCTCTACTGTTGTGCACTTAGGTGCACCAGAGTGTTATTTCCCTTTGCCTGAGGTGGACATATAGCTGGGAAAATTATCTGCTGAGGTGTACCCTGCAGCAGTTCCCGCCTAAGCTCCTCTTTTTTTCTTTAGAGAAGCTATCCTCGATTTATTTGTTAGTTTTTTTTTCTTTCATATTGTTGGTTTCATTGTTGAATTTTTATTTATGTTTGGATATTAATAAAAATGATCTGTTTACTCATCTTAAATGATATAGTTCATTTCTCAAGTGGTATAATCTACTCATATCTACCTGTGGACTGCATGTCTCAAACAGGTCAATCACAGGAAGGGAACCCTCACAGGCCACCCTGGAATCAGGGGAAACAAGCCACTGATGTGACAGAAAATGGGCAAATACCAACAGTGGTGAACAGTATAAACTATGTATCTGTGACCTGGAGGTCTTGGCCTCAGCAGGGCTCCTAACATTTAGGGACACAGATATTAGATGCGCCATATCAGGGCTCATGGAGAGAGGTCTCTTCTTTCTGGGCTTCCCTGTCAGACTGGACAGTGGAACCATGTAGAGGAGGAAGTCAGTATAGCTGGAGTGGCGCTCACCATTCTTGCTGTCCCTGAGCCCAAAGCTGTGCGGACACACTGCACCATGTTTTAACAGATGGTTATCAAAAGAATTGCCAGGTTTTCCTACAGGTCTAGGGCTGATCTTCAAATGACAAGGCTGAGCCCATGGAAATATTACACATTTCGTCTGTGGGGAATGGGTTGCTTGTGGTCTTACTGTTGTCTGGATATATGGAAGCCTCCATGGGCCAAAGCCAGGAGTCACCAGGAAAAATGGCCCACTAAGTCCTCATCCTGGGCATGTGTGATGCCTGAAACCTTTTAGAGGACACTGAGTAAAGTCAGTACACCTTTCCTCTCCAGGTTGCTTAGAACACAGGATAACGTCCCAGAGGAGGGCAAGTACTCGACAGGCAGAGTGGTGTCCAGAGCAGGAGCTGTCGGCTCACATTCAAAGTGCGCTCTTGAGCAACTGGAGCCATCTTGTACAACCAGAATCAAGACGTGCTTGTGGAGGTGACAGCTTGATCACAACTGTTTAATTATGCATATCGTGTCCTTTAAAAGAGTTTTTGTCCGTATGTTAAATTCAGTGGTTTAGTGTGCACACTGCTCTTGCAGAGGATCTGAGTTTGGTTCCCAGCACCCATGTCAGGTCCAGCTCCCACTGCCTATACATTTCCACATTGCTGCTCATCACCAAAGGAAGTCAGGACTGGAGCTCAGTCAGATCAGGAAGCAGGGGCTGATGCAGAGGCCATGGAGGGATGTGACTTACTGGATTGTATCTTTTGGCTTGCTCACTCTGCTCTCTCATAGAACCCAAGACCACCAGTCAGGGAAGGCACCACCCACAATGGGCCCTCTCCCCTTGATCACTAATTGAGAAAATGCCTTACAGCTGGAGCTCATGTAGGCAGGTCCTCACCTGAAGCTCTTTCTCTATGATAACTCCAGCTCATGTCTGGTTGACACAAAACCAGCCAGGACAGGTAGCAACCTCATTTTTCTGGATAAGAATCCTGAGGCTGAGCACAGTAGAGGAACTACCCATCTGCCACTGTGTCACACTGCTGGTCCATGCTGGAGCATGACACAAATGCCTTCAGATGACAGAGCATGACCCCATGACCATCCGGATAAAGATACCCATGTGGCAGTGTTCACAGCAACAAAGATCTGCAGTCTGGTTTCTTAACTCTCTCAACCTTCAACCACATCAAGTGACTTCTGACAGTAATGTAAATTGTCTTCTGACTTGCTAATCCTGTCCTCTCCTGCACCTGGTCTAGTATAATATTGAAGACACCCAATATCAAGGATATTCAAGAGTCTATATCAAAACAGAAAACTATACATTTCATTAACAAATTTGCCATCATTGCAAACTAAAAATTATATTAGTATAGTTTAAATATAGTTTGAACTCCAAAAGGTCAAGATATGATAGATATGTAGATGGGTGGAGAGGTAGATGGGTAGAGAGGTGTGAGGATAGATGATAAACAGGTGGGTAACTGTGGGGGGATCATCCTAGGCCACCTGAAGAATGGCAAATTTCAAAATGGCAAATTCCAAAAATAGCACCTGAGAAAAGATACCCTCTGGCACATGCATATACACAAGTGCAGCCGCACGCGCGCGCGCGCGCGCGCACACACACACACACACACACACACACACACACACAGAGAGAGAGAGAGAGAGAGAGAGAGAGAGAGAGACAGAGACAGAGAGAGAGACAGAGAGAAAGAGAGACAGAGAGGGACAGAGAGAGACAGAGAGACAGCGAGAGACAGAGAGAGGGACAGAGAGACAGAGACAGAGAGAGGAGAGAAAGAAAGAGCGAGAGGGAGAGAGAGAGAGAGAGAGAGAGAGAGAGAGAGAGAGAGAGAGAATTAATAGCTTACATTGTTCACAGATTTTCCAAGGCCTTTGGCTATTTAGGAATTATCAAGGTGTGTTTAACTACCTGTTGCTGAGGTATCTGATATGAGCACTTTCTAAGGAACTGCTTTAATAACCAATGTCACTGTGCCTAGCAATGGGTTCAGCTGGGTGTCTGAACTTTATATGTATTGCACAAGTTTTGAGTGTTCTGTGTAAGTAATTCTAAGAAACCAGTTAGTGGAATTTTATGAATATGTAAAAATCTTCATTATACCTGGACTCCCAACATACAAGATGGCCACTGAAGCATGAAGTGGAAATTTCTGGTTTCTTTGGAGACTCAGTTGTGTCATGTGATATTTTTCTGGACACTGTAGTGTGAGAGGATGCTTTTGCTGAGGCAGACATGTCAGGGAGGATGTTTTGCTGAGAACAGACCCGTGATGCTTTCCTGGAAGCTGCCTGGACAAAGTGTCTGTGATGTTCTGCTGGAGTGGATGCTTGCCAGAACACCTGATGTTTGGAAAGGGAATAACTATAACCCAGCAGCCAGTGGACAACGCTATTGCATTGGTTCACTTTGCCTTCTACGCAGACCACCTTTTTGTCATGGCTTCATAGCGAGAAACACACCAGAGAACTTCTTGTGATATTCCAGAGGCTTCTTGCTGCTTCCAAGGACTCAGGCTGATTGGCAGAGCCTCTGGATCAGTCCAGACGAAGCCATGAGGCTGTGTGGTGAGCTACCTTAGTTGATTCCTGCGAACTCAACTGTTGATATCGACCTTAAAGGTTGGAATCGCACAAAAGTACTTTTGCTAAACAGGCCCACATGTCCCTTTGCCATATTTACTTTTCCTTTCCACTACCTTTGGTGCATGATGGCCTAGAAGGGACATTTCTACTATTCTTCATCAATGCCATTCAGAGAGAATACTGCCATTCTGGTGCTCCTCTGTATATCTGCTCTCCTGGACAAGGTTGTATTATGCTATTATGTATAGAAGATACAATATTTACACTAAGCAGTCTTGCCTATCTCCAGCAGTGAATGTGTAAGGTGTCCCACATGTACCACGAATCTCTAAGCCGGCTAACCTAGCATGCCCTAGCAGTGTGCACTAAATCAGGGCCTATAAAAATGGAAATGTAGTGGACACCTGAGGAGGGCACCTGCAGTTTTCTATGTTTGCTCTTTGGGGCTGGAGAGATGGCTCAGGGTTTTGGAGCACTGGCTGCTCTTCCAAGGAACCAGATTCAGTGCCCAGGACCCACATGAAGGCTGACCACCTGGCATAATTCAGTTCAGGGGATCCCCTGCCCTTTTCTGGCCTCTACAAGAACTGCATTCACACCAGACATGGACACACAGGAGACAAAACACACAGGGAATTAAGAGAAATGAAATCATTGTTGCCACAGTAATTTGTTCTCCTGTGAACTTTCTAACAGAAGTCTGTTAACATCATGAGAGAAGGAACGCATCATCTAGAGAAAGAGGCTGAGCAGCATTTGAGATGCTAGGACATCACCCACAGGACAGACAGAATCTCATCCACCAACAGACTCCAGGTAGGCCTGACCTAAGAGCTTTTCCTGCCATAAACCTTGGCTGTATAAACTGGGTAGAGAATTTTACTGGCACTGGCTCCTTGACACCTGGCACTTTCTTCCTGACTGTTGCATCAGACCAGATGGAACAGATCTCTTCTCAGTGGTAACAGACAGACAAGATCAAACAAGATGATGAATCTGCCGTGTGTCCAGAAACTCTTGCCCAAGGACAAGGGAAGACCAACCACGAGGAAATCTTGCTGGGCAGAGTCACCTTTGCACTTTATCTTCCTTAGGTTTTTATACTTGTGATAAAACACTGACCAACAACTTGGGGAGGGAAGGATTTACTTGACTTCCATTTTCCAGTCTCAGTCCATCACTAAGGGAAGCCAGGGCAGGAACTCAGTGCAGGCACCTGGAGGCAGGAACTGAAGCAGAGGCCAAGAGGGAGCCCTGCTTGCTTACTGTTTCCACTTGGCTTCGCAGCTTGATTTCTTATGCAATCCATAAGATTGCATAAGTAAGAAGATTAACTTATTACTTTGATTTATATTAAAAATATTTAATTTTACACTAACCATGGCTCCCGCATCAATTCTGTTAATATTGTTACTTTTGGACATGGGTGTTTTCACTCAAGTCTGACCTGTGCACAGGAAGACTGGGGAAATGTAACTGACCTGGGAAATGTGAAGACCCTCCAAAGAGACACTGCGCCCCTCCCTTCCGATACTGGGAAACCAAAGCAGACACACCGGAAACAATTGGAGTCCCTTGGGAAATTTCCTGCAGGCAGAGGTCCAAGACTGGAGCCTGGTGCTGGCAGGAGGAGAAACTTGGCTCCCACAAAAGCTCACAGAGTTCTGGTCACTTGTCAGATCACGTCCAAGGAGACCCTGGAGCAGGAGCCATGATGGCTCAGTGTGGGCCCGACCTCACCTCACTCTGCACTGCTTAGAGTTGCACACTTCTTGCTTTCTATTGCAAAGGAACCCTCACGTGAGGACCCTAAGTTGGGGTGCAGTGACCTAGGGGCAAATTATTTGTTCCTCTTCCCAGGGTACTGACTTGAATTATATCTCCTTTTCTGCTGCTCTTTATTTTTTGTTTGTTTTCTTTGATCTTGAGAGAGTACATTATGTAGCCTGACTCTCCTGGGACTCATTATGTAGAACTCACAGGCATCCACCTGCCTCTGCCTCCCCAGCACTTAGGAAAAGGCACTCATTACCATACCTAGTCTCTTTCTGCTCCACACTTTTGTCATACAGGTCCATGGAAAATGGGTGGCCACAGTCTCAGTGGGTAGGGCTGCCAGGACCCATAAAAATCCCTGCGACTTTTCTTTCTATATGCCCTCAAGTGGATGTCAGGGGACAGGAGCAGAAGGTTGAGGAGCTTGGGTGTCAGGGGATAAGGGCATCTGGCTGGTGGCTGGTGGCATCCTGGGTCAGAGAAGCCCCAACAGTTTCCCTGGGATGCTCAGCCAGGCTCCTCTGGCTCACCTGGGAAAACAGGAGTGGCCAGGCAAGATGGAGGTGGTGTCTCAGCCACGCCCTGTGTAAGTAAACATGTTCTTTATGTGGACACAGGTTGGAAAGGGACTGTCATCCAGGCCAACCCAGAATACACAAGGGGCTTCGATGTCCTTGAACATGGGACAAGCCCCAGTATTCCTAGGTAAAGCTGAATCTGTCTGGAAATACACATCTGAAGAACTCCCATTAATTACCCTCTACACCCTCTGCCCCAGAGAAGGAGCTGTCAGTCCTGGTTTGGCCCATGCTTCTGCAGGAGATGGGATTGGCAACTTTCACAGTGGCAGGGCCCCTTGCTCTTCAGGGAATAAGATAACCTGAAAGCTACACTACCTGATTTTTTCTTCACTGCCTATCAAGGACATCCGAGATAGGAATAAAGCCCCTGCCCACAATCCTGTTCTGTTGAGTTCACCTCAGTAGCCCCCAACCCCCATCCCTACTGAAATGTCCCTAAGATGCTAGCACACAGGACAGGGAGGCCCTCCTTCTACTTCCATGGAGAACCACCGCCCTCTAGCGGGCACACAGTGCACCATCCTAAAATGGTCCTGAGAGATGGCTCAGCTGTTAAGGGCACTCACTAGCTGCTCCTGCAGAAGACCTGAGTTCATTTCCCTGCACTCACAAGGCAGCTCACAACCATGCAGGACCTGGCTACTGGGGATCCAATTGACCCTTCGGGCTTCTATGATCACTGCACACGTGCAGTCATAGAAATAGGTGCATTCATGAATGTAAAATGATAAGACTCTTTCAAAGAACAAAAACATTTTTAACTATGTAAAAGTTCATGTGCATGGTAATGTGGGACAGGAGACTATTGTTGTATAAGGACATATTTGTACTGGGCAGATCTCCTCCCATACATGCTTTTGTCTCTATTGAAAGCCATTGATCCCATTTGCCTTCCAAGAGAGTTTCATGTTATGTATAAAAATACGATTTTTTGATTTTTTCATATAATGTAGGAACCACACACACTCCTTTTTCCTTCCTTCTTTGTTTCTGCAGAAAAGGATTACTTTTTTCATTTTTCCTTCAACATTCTGAAACTAGCCTATGAATTTATTTTAAAGTACTCATCGAAGATTTAGGATATGGAAACTCTTCCAAAGTCTTAAAAGTTCGTGCATTGTTTTTCCTCAGGGTAGGGAATGTGGTGAGCAGTGTGGGACACCGTGCAAACCTGAACCAAGTCACCCACTGTCAGGGGACAAAGGAGAAGCACACTGTTGCCTGTGGAAGCCCCAAAGGGACAAACATTAAGAGCCATAGAAAGGGAGAGGAGCCCTGCCTACTCCCCTAAGAGAAAGGCACAATTAAAGATGAACACACACACTTAGCTAAAGTTTGTTACCCCAACACTAAACTCTACCAAATAGTCCTAATGCCCACCTAGTAGGGGCTGTTCTACAAGGACATGCTCCTAGGCATTTGTAAATGGATGCCCTGTGTGTCCCTGGGCCTGTGTCGTGTCTATGTGTCTATGTGTGTTTGTGTGTGCATATGTTTTCGTGTGCATGTGTGTGTGCATGGACACAAGTGCCCATGTGTGCCTTTACCTCTAGTAACACTATTATAGGGTTTCTCAGGAATAGGGCATCTGTGATCATATACACATGATGACATACTAGGAAACCCATGCTCCAATGATCTTCAAGGAGCAGGTCAGGACATTGAGAAGACCCTAAGAGGAAAATGCTTTTTCCAGGGATGCTTGTGGTACAGAAGGGATGGTTTGGAAACTTCTGCCTGTCTTCACAATACTCCAGGTCACCCTGACCCGGGCTTCCCAGGAGAGTGTAGAGGTATGAGTTTATGGACACCACTGTGTCCCATTGTACACATGGAAGACAGAAGGACAGCAATTGGCAGTACTGCTAACCCCATGAGAAAGTCTCTGAGGAGGCAGTCACACTGGAGGACGTCAGGAAGTGACCTCACTTGCTTCAAAGTCCAGATGATGTCATAATGATGGTTCCCCGGTAACCAGAAGCCAACAGTTGCCTACCTGACTTACTTGTCTGGAGGTGCTTGACCAAGAAGGATGTTTTCTTGTTTCAAGGCTTCCCGCGGCTCAGGCTCCAAAAAAGCCAATAGTAGTCGTCTTGGACGCCTGTGGAGATGCTTAATCTACCCTCTGATATGCTGCTGGCAGAGTTCCCCCAGGGATCCCGAGGTAACTAAGGCCAGCCTGTAGCAGGGAGCAATCTGGATGGCCCCCACTTATCCCTTGAGGTCCCTGCCTGGGTGTGTGTTCCTGTGAGACATTGAAGAACATTCTTTATGCTCACTCTTCAGTGGACAGTAGTGCCTTGCTGATGTCTCTGAGTTTCTACATTTACACCCTCTTGCCTTCCTAGGACTGTCCTCAGCATAAACAGGAGCCAGGCTCTCAGCCCAAGACACCCACGTCCACCAACGAGAAGAGTGTCTGGCTCGACAAAATACTATACTATATACCACGTGGCATTTGGCACAATGACCACACCTCGGTCATGACCTTTTTCCAAATCTACAGGCACTATGTTACCACCTGGGAGGTGATCGACCACATGATGAGGATGTGAGTGGCTACTTCCAACACAGGTTGTCGAGGGCTCTGCTCTTCTGCAGGGCTCCGTGTTCCCAGGACAATGATGATGGTACTGTCGCAGTGTTGGGCCTGGATCTGAGCTTGCAAAATGGCATGGCCACATATGAGGTTGTGGGACTCTAATGTGTGTCTTTCCATGTCCCCAGGTAGTGTCAAACACTACCATCTCCTGTGCCTTTTGCAGAGCTCTTTTCCCATTTGTATAAAAGGTTCTAGATCCTATCAGACTTCTATGGATTAATGGAACCAGACAACGGTCCTTGGGGGACCACCTAAAAATCCAGGAACCAAGCAAGAGCCCTAGCAGGGAGCAGGGAGGCTTCCACCAATTGTGTGACCATCCCTTAAGACCTGTGAGCACAGCATGGAGGTCAGAACCGTACAGAGACTCTAGGATCCATGTTCCCTTTCTAGATACCTCAGACTCAAGTAGCTTCCCGTAGATCTATTAGTAGGTTGGAGAAACAAGGCCCTAATGGTGACACCCTCCTGGAATGCCACAGGTATGGTGCCTTCTGCCCAGACTCGGAATGGGACAAACGAATCAAGAGGTGAGTGGGCTTCAGATGAAAGCGAGGTAAGATTCCATCTGGGCAGTGAGGTGCCAACGGGAGAAGGAGGTGAGGGCCCAGATGTGCAGTGAGATGTGGGATGTAGAGGGATGTAAGGGCCTTTCTGTACAGTGGGGTTGGGGAGGGGGGGCTTGTGCTGAGGACTAGACACTTGTCTGGTGCCCTGCTTTGCGGATTCCCACTAGAGGGATGGCACCTGAGACGACACCTGCATGTGGAGAAAATTGGAGGTCTCCAATGGGCTCCTTGGTTCTGAGCAGCTGAGGGAAGGATGGAAGCTGAAGGGCCCTGGGAGAATCCACCCCCACCACAGCCTAGTCCCATCTGTCCTCCAGGGGACAGACAGCGTCTCGAGCCCTCAGCACACGACCCGGCCACTCCTTACACTCCTGACCACTATGCCCATCAGCACAGAGGCTGCCGGCCCTTGCCTTGTCTGATGGGGCCCACGGCTCTGCTGGTGATGCAAGGCCAGGCTTCCGACTCTCCTTCACTCCATCCTCCTCTTCCTGCAGCTCACTCTTCACTTTCCTGCTGTACTGGCTTCAGAAATTCCCGGATGATTTTCGAGAGTCCCCAGACGTGAACATCGTGAAGCACCTGAGGGTGTATGTGAGGCTCATTTGGGAAGATGGAGATCCCCATGGTAGCGTGCTTTTGTCAGTGTTGGAAGATGTCGAGGCCAAAAATCTACAGCTCGGAAATGGTGAGGAGGCCAGGGGTGGTCTACCTGGGAAGGTAGGAATGGTTTTCAGTGATGAGTTCCACCGGGGAATTCTCCAGAGCTTTAGCCTGAAGCCAGGGCTGGACACCAGTCAGGTAGGATGCCCCACTATGAGGAGAGGACTGGGGGTTGTCTGGTATGAAAAGTCCTCGTGTGAGCATCAAGGCCATCTTGGGAAGCTCACCCAGTCCTGGCTGCCTTCACTAAAATCCCATCTCCTTCTGCCTTTAGATTCTAAACCAACTCCAGAGGCCCAAGTGCAGGAAGCCCAAGTCTCTGGGATGCAAGAGAGTCTGGTTCTGGGGCCAGACTCAGTGGAAGAGCCACAAGGAGGCCTGCTACCCGGAGAGAACAGTGAGCTCTTGGAAATGACACCTGTGGAACCCTTTGTGCCAGAAGATGGTCCAGTGCAGCTTCCAACTTTAGATCAAGCTCTGCCCCCATCAGCTGCTACCCCGTCACCTGTAGCTGCGTCTGCTGATGTGTCTTCAGGCGTGGAGGCAGATGAGGTTGCTGATGTGACTGCACGTGTTCCATCTGTCCAGTACATAGTTTTCTCTACTGTTGTGCACTTAGGTGCACCAGAGTGTTATTTCCCTTTGCCTGAGGTGGACATATAGCTGGGAAAATTATCTGCTGAGGTGTACCCTGCAGCAGTTCCCGCCTAAGCTCCTCTTTTTTTCTTTAGAGAAGCTATCCTCGATTTATTTGTTAGTTTTTTTTTCTTTCATATTGTTGGTTTCATTGTTGAATTTTTATTTATGTTTGTATATTAATAAAAATGAACTGTTTATGCATCTTAAATGATATAGTTCATTTCCCAAGTGGTATAATCTACTCATATCTACCTGTGGACTGCATGTCTGAGACAAACAGGTCAATCACATGAAGGGAACCCTTGCAGGCCACCCTGGAATCAGGGGAAACAAGCCACTGATGTGACAGAAAATGGGCAAATACCAACAGTGGTGAACAGCATAAACTATGTGTCTGTGACCTGGAGGTCTTGGGCTCAGCAGGGCTCCTAACATTTAGGGACACAGATATTAGATGTGCCATATCAGAGCTCATGGAGAGAGGTCTCTACTTTCTGGGCTTCCCTGTCAGACTGGACAGTGGAACCCTGCAGAGGAGAAAGTCAGTATAGCTGGAGTGGCGCTCACCATTCTTGCTATCCCTGAGCCCAAAGCTGTGCGGACACACTGCACCATGTTTTAACAGATGGTTATCAAAAGAATTGCCAGGTTTTCCTACAGGTCTAGGGCTGATCTTCAAATGACAAGGCTGAGCCCATGGAAATATTACACATTTCGTCTGTGGGGAATGGGTTGCTTGTGGTCTTACTGCTGTCTGGATATATGGAAGCCTCCATGGGTCAAAGCCAGGAGTCACCAGGAAAAATGGCCCACTAAGTCCTCATCCTGCGCACGTGTGATGCCTGAAACCTTTTAGAGGACACTGAGTGAAGTCTGGGCCCCTTCCAGGGAGTCGACAACTCATGTGGGCTCTGATGATGGAGGACCCACACACACCCCCACATCACTGGCCACCTAGGTATTTGTCTTGAGAAAAGTTTATATACACCAGGCTAGTCCTTGTCTCATCAAGAATTGAGCTGTGCACTTCATCTAGTTCCTGACTGGGGTGTCCAGTGACTCTCAGGCCTGGAGACCCAGGGCTGCTGTAGTCAGGTTTAGGACAACCTCACACAGGCTGTAGGTTGACCACGGGCTTCCTGGGCGAACCATGGAGGCCTGGGCAGCACAGAGAGCAGAGAAGGAGCAGAGGCTAGAAGTGACAGTGACAGGGGGTCTAGCTGTCATCTGCACACAATGAAAGGTGACCTAGTCCATTACCAATGTGTGCAGAGCACCTTGAGGAACATTATTAATGCTGGTAAGCAAATCCAACCATGCTGCAAAGGAAACACTCCTGCACAGGAACTGAAAGGAACTCGCCACTCAGCTGCACAGCAGCCATGGGCAGATGAGAGCGCTGACTGGGCACTAGGTGGACAGGAAAGCAAGCAGGCACGGCCATTTGCACAGGCCAAGATCCTGCCTTGTCTCCTTCTCTCTGCAGTGTTTGATGTCCTCTCAGGAAATATTTAAGGAAGTGTCATCGATGGGAGAAACATACAGCAGAAATTATAGCATGTAGGTTAAAACAACAACAACAACAACAACAACACGGCAGTGTCTCGATGAAAGGGCGATGCCATTTGAAATTGGCGGCTGAGGGATCAATCTGCACATTCCACCTGAATACTGTGGACAGCAGGCCAATGCTCAAGTGAAATTCCCTATGCAGGTCTGTGGGACCCACCAAACTACATATCGGGGGTTGGGAGGTGCTGTCTGTATGGCGCCTGCTGAGTAAGTGGAGAGACCTGAGTTGTGATCCCCATCATTCACACAAAACACTGGTGTGGTCATGTGCATGAGACACCCTATGTGCTGGACTTCAGTTTTGGTCTTTGTTTTGCTTTTTTGCCCCATCTAGGATTGCCCTGGGTAAAGATGGTACTTGTCTCACACACACAGAGACACACAGACACACACAGACACACACACACACATTTGAGACCCACACACAGACACATGCAGACACACACACACACACACACACACACATACAGAAAAGCACGCATGCACACATGCATGACCAAGCACACACACAAAATTTGGCTGTCAATTTACTGAAACACACATCCCACACCTCAAAACACTTGTTTGTTCTGGAGCCAAATATGAGTAGCGTTCATGGCTTCCAACCTGCATGCCCCCTCAAGGTGCTAACACTTTGAAGTTTTCATCGGACCTAAACAAGAAAAGTTAGAAATGAAGGTACTTTTCAAGTGTATTGATGTAAGTATCATCTGGCAGACAATTTAAAGAAAACAGTGGATTCTGGGGGCTGGCGAGAGGGCTCAGTTGTTAATAGCACTGACTGTTCTACCTAAAGACTTGGGCTCAGTTCATCACACAAACGGGGGCTCACATCCACCTGTCAATCCAATTCCAGGAGATTCGACATACACGTCTGACCACTGAGATTACTGCATACATGAGATTCATCACCATACATGCAGGACAAAAACACCCATACACATAAAATAAAAATACAACTTTTAACTTTTACTGATGCTTTGTGAGTCTTACTTCCGGCACCCCAGTCCCACTCATCTTCCTGTGCCTGTATCCCCCCTCCATCCTTGCAACATCCCCCCTAAAATTAATGCAGAAGCAAAAAGGAATACAACTAAACATAGAAGCATCTCATTGTAGAAACGGTAGAGTGTCCCTGTGTGTCCCACAGTGAACCTGCTGTCCACAGATCTTCACTTGTCAATGTTCATTGCAATGAGTCATTGTCTGGCACAAGGACTCTGGTTGATGTGACACCATCAATATTGGATCCTCCATGGGATTCCTCCTGGCTATACAGTGGTTGCTCTGTGCCATGGAGATCCTGCAGCTTTGGATTGGCACAACCAACCCTTACAGACTGCCCAACAATTTACACATTATTGAGCTCAAGGCAAGCCTGGTCTACAGAGTGAGTTCCAGGACAGACAGTGATATCCCTGTCTCAAAAAAAAAAAAAAAAAAAGAAAGAAAGAAAGAAAAAGAAAAGGAAGGAAGGAAGGAAAGAAGAAAGGAAGGAAGGAAAGAAGGAAAGAAAGAAAGGAAGGAAGGAAGGAAGAAAGGAAGGAAGGAAGGAAGGAAGGAAGGAAAGAAGGAAAGAAGGAAGGAGGAAGGAAGGAAAGAAAGAAAGGAAGAAACAAACAAACAAACATGGATGTAGCTGATCCTGAACCTGGGAGCAAGCCAGGAAAACAGCTTTTCCCCCATGGTGTCTGCTTCAGTTCCTTCCTCCAGGCTCCTGCCTTAGTCTATCATTGCTTCCTTTGATGCTGTGACCTGGCAAAGGAATCTAAGTACACCTTTCCTCTCCAGGTTGCTTAGAACACAGGATAACGTCCCAGAGGAGGGCAAGTACTCGACAGGCAGAGTGGTGTCCAGAGCAGGAGCTGTCGGCTCACATTCAAAGTGCGCTCTTGAGCAACTGGAGCCATCTTGTAGAACCAGAATCAAGACGTGCTTGTGGAGGTGACAGCTTGATCACAACTGTTTAATTATGCATATCGTGTCCTTTAAAAGAGTTTTTGTCCGTATGTTAAATTCAGTGGTTTAGTGTGCACACTGCTCTTGCAGAGGATCTGAGTTTGGTTCCCAGCACCCATGTCAGGTCCAGCTCCCACTGCCTATACATTTCCACATTGCTGCTCATCACCAAAGGAAGTCAGGACTGGAGCTCAGTCAGATCAGGAAGCAGGGGCTGATGCAGAGGCCATGGAGGGATGTTACTTACTGGATTGTATCTTTTGGCTTGCTCAACCTGCTCTCTTATAGAACCCAAGAACACCAGTCAGGAAAGGCACCACACACAAGGGGCCCTCTCCCCTTGATCACTAATTGAGAAAATGCCTTACAGCTGGAGCTCGTGGAGGCAGGTCCTCACCTGAAGCTCTTTCTCTATGATAACTCCAGCTTGTGTCTGGTTGACACAAAGCCAGCCAGGACAGGTAGCAACCTCATTTTTCTGGATAAGAATCCTGAGGCTGAGCACAGTAGAGGAACTACCCATCTGCCACTGTGTCACACTGCTGGTCCATGCTGGAGCATGACACAAATGCCTTCAGATGACAGAGCATGACCCCATGACCATCCGGATAAAGATACCCATGTGGCAATGCTCACAGCAACAAAGATCTGCAGTCTGGCTTCTTAACTCTCTCAACTTTCAACTACATCCAAGTGACTTCTGACAGTAATGTAAATTGTCTTCTGACCTGCCAATCCTGTCCTCTCCTGCACCTGGTCTAGTATAATATTGAAGACTTCCAATATCAAGGATATTGAAGAGTCTATATCAAAACAGAAAACTGTACATTTCATTAACAAATTTGCCATCATTGCAAACTAAAAATTATACTACTATAGTTTAAATAGTTTGAACTCCAAAAGTTCAAGATATGATAGATATGTAGCCGGATGGAGAGGTAGATGGGTAGAGAGGTGCGTCATACAGGGTATTTTCAGAGCTTGGCAGGCCTGGCTGGGGCCTTAAACTTGGTACAGACTTCCTAAAGTCTCTAGCTCTCAGCTAGTTCTGAGAGAGGTCAGTAAGAACAGAGCTGTTGGTGTTGGGGAGCTGGCTCTCTAGTGAAGAGCAGTGGCTGAGCTTCTAGAGGGGCCAGGTTTGATTCTGAGCACCCACAAGGAGGCTCACAACTGTCTGTAACTCCAGGCCCAGGGGATCCTCTTGTGGGCCCTGTGGGTATTGCACACATGGTGCCCTGGCATATATCACACAAACCATATACATAAAAGATAATTTCCAAAACAAAAATAAACCAGAGGCTGTGGAGTGTGGCCGGACTTCAGCTACTCTGCGGGTTCTTCTTACTTCCACCATTTTAACTCCTTAACCCTATATAAGAAAGGAAAAGGGATAGAGGAAAGAGATCCCTGAATAAAGTCAGGGGTCTGAAAGGGGGCGATGTTATCCTTACTCCTTCCTGATGACTGGGGTATCAATTTCCTTGGGGCAACTTTGATCTTTGCCATTAGGATATCTAACTACTTCCTCCTCCTCCTTCTCCTCCTCCTCCTGCTCCTCCTCCTCCTCCTCCTCCTCCTCCAAGATGTAGTTACTATGTCTAGTGTTCTGCTTACACACCAGAAGAGGGCACCAGATCTCATTACAGATGGCTGTGAGCCACCAGGTGGCTGCCGGGAACTGAACTCACAATCTCTGGAGGAACATTACATGCTCTTAACCTCTGAGCCATCTCTCCAACTTATTTGTTTCTTCTTTGCACACAACGACTTAACACAGCATGTCAGCTGCCCCTCTTGGGACCCTAACATTTATATACCCTCTGAAAAGTCCCCAGCATCCCAAATGTCACACAATCACAGTGACTACCTACCTAAATCACATCCCTGCTAGAGCACGAGGCAAATCATAGTCATCTGCTGTGGACAATCTGCAGCAGCCCCATACCCCACATCTGGGATTAAAACAAGAACAGATTCTTAGACCCAAACTATAAGACAGATGACAACTGTACTTTCCCCTCCAGAATGATATCACAAAACACCAAACAAATCTGTGATTTAGAGTAGAGTTAGGATCTAAAACTGCAAATTGGATTCATGCAGCCTTTATATAGTGAGAACCCGGGTGCTAGTCACTTGGAAGTCCCTTACGAGTTCAAATAGAGAGCTGGAAAGATGGCTTGGTGGTTAGGAGCACTGGCTGCTCTTCCACAGGTCCTGAGTTCAATTTCCAGCAACCACAGGTGTCTCACAGCCATCTGTAATGAGATCTGACTCCCTCTTCTGGTGTATCTGAAGACAGCTACAGTGTACTCATATAAGCAAAATAAATATGAAGAAAAAAGAAAGGAATGAGGAAAAAAAGTTCAAATAGGCTATCAGAGGGTAAAAATTGTAGGGCAGCATCAACATCCTTTATGTATTTGCTTGTGTTTACAAAAATAGTTCAAGTTTACATCCATTAAAAAAAAGAGGAGCCGGGCGGGGGTGGTGGCACACGCCTGTAATCCCAGCACTTGGGAGGCAGAGGCAAGCAGATTTCTGAGTTCGAGGCCAGAGGCCAGCCTGGTCTACAGAGTGAGTTCCCGGACAGCAAGGACTACACAGAGAAACCCTGTCTCGAAAAACCAAAAAAAAAAAAAAAAAGAAAAAAAAGAGTTTGTTGAGGACACAGTTTGCTTCCTGTTGCTCAAATTAAAGTAGATGATTTAAAAAAAAAATGTTTGTTAGTTTGTTTTGTATGGAAGTACATGGTTACTCTCCAGCACCACTAGTTCCTTTTTGGAGCATGAAAATAGAAACATGTCATCCCCACCTGATCCTACTGTCACTTGTATCCCCCTTGCCCCCAATTCATACCAGGGAACGACTCAGTGGAGGAAAATATCCCACGGCCCGGCATCGCGGAGGAAACTGGCTTATATGGCTACGTGCCTAACTCACTGACCCTCCCACATGCTCCACTCGGGAGGCACGGGTGGGGTCTTAGTCAGGGTTCCTATTCCTGCACAAAACATGATGACCAAGAAGCAAGTGGTGGGGGTTTGTTCAGCTTACATTTCCACATTGCTGTTCATCACCAAAGGAAGTCAGGACTGGAACTCAGGCAGATCAGGAAGCAGGGTCTGATGCAGAGGCCATGGAGGGATGTTACTTACTGGATTGTATCTTTTGGCTTGCTCAGCTTGCTCTCTTATAGAACCCAAGACCACCATCCCAGGGAAGGCAGCACCCACAATGGGCCCTCTCCCCTTGATCACTAATTGAGAAAATGACTTACAGCTGGAGCTCATGGAGGCAGGTCCTCACCTGAAGCTCCTTTCTCTATGATAACTCCAGCTTGTGTCTAGGTGACACAAAATCAGCCAGTACAGGTAGCAACCTCATTTTTCTGCATGAGAATACTGAGGCTGAGGACAGTAGAGCAACTACCCCTCTGCCACCGTGTCACACTGCTGGTCCATGCTGGAGCATGACACAAGTGCCTTCAGATGCCAGAGAATGGTCCCATGACCCATGTGGCAGTATAGATCTGCAGTCTGGTTTCTTAACTCTCTCAACTTTCAACTACATCCAAGTGACTTCTGGCAATAACATAAATTGTCTTCTGACCTGCCAATCCTGTCCTCTCCTGCACCTGGTCTAGTCTCAACCATCCTGAGACTCTTTCCTCCTCCAGGCAAATCACCCTTTTCACCATCTCACATAGAAGCCCCTGGATTCTGAACACTCGAGATGTGGCCACTAACAATTAATGTTCACTGTAACATGCAAAATAAATATTACAATTGAAGACATCCAGTATCAAGGATGTTGAACAGTCTATATAAAAAGAGAGAACTTTACATTTCGTTAACAAAATTGCTATCATTCTAACTAAAAATTATAGCACTATAGACATAGTTTGAACTACAAAAGTTCAATATATGATAGATATGTAGATGGATGGAGAGGTGGATGGGTGGATAGCCGGGAGGATAGATGATAGACAGGTGGGTAATTGGGGGGAGGGGGTCAATGGTAGACCACCTGAGGAATGGCAAATTCCAAAAATAGCAGCTGAGAGATGACACCTGAAGCTGCCCTCTGGCACATGTGTATATACATGTGCAGGCACACACATACTCACACTCACAGAGAGACTGAGACACACACACACACACACACACACACACAGAGACAGAGAGAGAGAGAGAGAGAGAGAGAGAGAGAGAGAGAGAGAGAGAACCAATTAATTGCTTATATTGTTCACAGATTTTCCAAGGCCTTTGACTGTTTAGGAATTATCAATGTGTGTTTACCTACCTGTTGCTGAGGTATCTGAAATGAGCACTTTCTAAGGAACTGCTTTAATAACCAATGTCACTGTGCCTGGCAATGGGTTCAGCTGGGTGTCTGAACTTTATGTGTTTTGCACAAGTTTTAAGAGTTCTGTGTAAGTAATGCTAAGAAACCAGTGAGTGAAGTTTTATGAATATCTCAAACTCTTCATTATACCTGGACTCCCAAAATACAAGATGGCCAGTGAAGCATGAAGTGGAAATTTCTGGTTTCTTTGGAGACTCAGTTGTGTCATGTGATAATTTTCTGTTGTGTGAGAGGATGTTTTTGCTGAGGCAGACATGGGAGGGAGGATGTTTTGCTGAGAACAGACCCGTGATGTCTTTCTGGAAGCTTCCTGGACAAAGTGTCTGTGATGTTCTGCTGGAGTGGATGCTTGACAGAACACCTGATGTTTGCAGAGGGAATAACTATAACCCAGCAGCCAGTGGACAACGCGGAGGCGTTGGTTCACCTTGCCTTCTACGATGATCACCTTTTTCCATGGCTTCATAGAGAAAAACACACCAAAGAACTCCTTGTGATATTCCAGAGGCTTCTTGCTGCTTCCAAGGACTCAGGCTGATTGGTAGAGCCTCTGGATCAGTCCAGACGAAACCCTGAGGCTGTGCCATGAGCTACCTCAGTTGATTCCTGTGAACTCAGCTGTTGATATCCTGACTTTGAAGATTGCAACCGTGCCAAAGAACCTTTGCTAAACAGGCCCACATTTCCCTTTGCCACATTAACTTCTCCTTTCCACTCCCTTTGGTGCATGGTGGCCTAGAAGGGAGGGTAACACATTTAAGAACTCTAATTGAAGTAGGTTTGGAAACGTCTAAGGGGACAGAAGTTTTCTGAACATCTCTACTATTCTTCAATGCCATTCAGAGAGAAAATTGCCATTCTGGTTGTCCTCTGTATATCTACTCTTCTGGACAAGGTACTATTATGCACTGGCTGCTCTTCCAAGGAATCAGATTCAGTGCCCAGGACACACATGAAGGCTCACCGCCTGGCATAATTCAGTTCACGGGATCCCATGCCCTTTTATGGCCTCTACAAGAACTGCATTCACACCAGACATGGACACACAGGAGACAAAACACACAGGGAATGAAGAGAAATGAAATCATTGTTGCTACAGTCATTTGTTCTCCTGTGAACTTTCTAACTGATGTCTGTTAACATTATGAGAGAAGGAACGCATCATCTAGAGAAAGAGGCTGAGCAGCATTTGAGATGCTAGGACATCACCCACAGGACAGACAGAATCTCATCCACCAACAGACTCCAGGTAGGCCTGACCTAAGAGCTTTTCCTGCATAAACCTTGGCTGTATAAACTGGGTGGAGAATTTTACTGGCACTGTCTCCTTGACACCTGGCACTTTCTTCCCGACTGTTGCATCAGACCAGATGGAACAGATCTCTTCTCAGTGGTAATAGACAGACAAGATCAAACAAGATGATGAATCTGCCGTGTGTCCAGAAACTCTTGCCCAAGGACAAGGGAAGACCAACCACGAGGAAATCTTGCTGGGCAGAGTCACCTTTGCGCTTTATCTTCCTTAGGTTTTTATACATGTGATAAAACACTGACCAACAACAACTTGGGGAGGGAAGGATTTACTTGACTTCCATTTCCCAGTCTCAGTCCATCACTAGGAGAAGCCAGGGCAGGAACTCAGTGCAGGCATCTGGAGGCAGGAACTGAAGCAGAGGCCAGGAGGGAGCCCTGCTTGCTTACTGTTTCCACTTGGCTTCACAGCTTGATTTCTTATGCAATCCATAAGATTGCATAAGTAAGAAGATTAACTTATTACTTTGATTTATATTAAAAATAATTAATTTTACACTAACCCTAGCTCCCCCGTCAATTCTGTTAATATTGTTAGTTTTGGACACGGGTGTTTTCACTCAAGTCTGACCTGTGCACAGGAAGACGGGGGAAATGTAACTGACCTGGGAAATGTGAAGACACTCCAAAGAGACACTGCGCCCCTCCCTTCCGATACTGGGAATCCAAAGCAGACACACCGGAAACAATTGCAGTCCCTTGGGAAATTTCCTGCAGGCAGAGGTCCAAGACTGGAGCCTGGTGCTGGCAGGAGGAGAAACTTGGCTCCCACAAAAGCTCACAGAGTTCTGGTCACTTGTCAGATCACGTCCAAGGAGACCCTGGAGCAGGAGCCATGATGGCTCAGTGTGGGCCCGACCTCACCTCACTCTGCACTGCTTAGAGTTGCACACTTCTTGCTTTCTATTGCAAAGGAACCCTCACGTGAGGACCCTAAGTTGGGGTGCAGTGACCTAGGAGCACATTATTTGTTCCTCTTCCCAGGGTACTGACTTGAATTGTATCTCCTTTTCTGCTGCTCTTTGTTTATTTTTTGTTTGTTTTCTTTCATCTTGAGAGAGTACATTATGTAGCCTGACTCTCCTGGGATTCATTATGTAGAACTCACAGGCATCCACCTGCCTCTACCTCCCCAGCACTGAGGAAAAGGCACTCATTACCATACCTAGTCTCTTTCTGCTCCGCACTTTTGTCATACAGGTCCATGGAAAATGGGTGGCCACAGTCTCAGTGGGTAGGGCTGCCAGGGCCCAGGCTCTAACCATAAAAATCCCTGGGACTTCCCTGTCTATATGCCCTCCAGTGGATGTCAGGGGACAGGAGCAGAAGGTTGAGGAGCTGGGCTGTCAGGGGATAAGGGCATCTGGCTGGTGGCTGGTGGCATCCTGGGTCAGAGAAGCCCCAACAGTTTCCCTGGGATGCTCAGCCAGGCTCCTCTGGCTCACCTGGGAAAACAGGAGTGGCCAGACAAGATGGAGGTGGTGTCTCAGACCCACCCTGTGTAAGTAAACATGGTCTTTATGTGGACACAGGTTGGAAAGGGACTGTCATCCAGGCCAACCCAGAATACACAAGGGGCTTTGATGTCCTTGAACATGGGACAAGCCCCAGCATTCCTAGGTAAAGCTGAATCTGTCTGGAAATACACATCTGAAGAACTCCCATTAATTACCCTCTACACCCTCTGCCCCAGAGAAGGAGCTGTCAGTCCTGGTTTGGCCCATGCTTCTGCAGGAGATGGGATTGGCAACTTTCACAGTGGCAGGGCCCCTTGCTCTTCAGGGAATAAAATAATCTGAAAGCTACACTACCTGATTTTTTCTTCACTGCCTATCAAGGACATCCGAGATAGGAATGAAGCCCCTGCCCCCAATCCTGTTCTGTTGAGTTCACCTCAGTAGCCCCCAACCCCCATCCCTACTGAAATGTCCCTGAGATGCTAGCACACAGGACAGGGAGGCCCTCCTTGTACTTCCATGGAGAACCACCGCCCTCTAGTGGGCACACAGTGCACCATCCTAAAATGGTCCTGAGAGATGGCTCAGCTGTTAAGGGCTCTCACTAGCTGCTCTTGCAGAAGACCTGAGTTCATTTCCCTGCACTCACAAGGCAGCTCACAACCATGCAGGACCTGGCTACTGGGGATCCAATTGACCCTTCGGGCTTCTATGATCACTGCACACGTGCAGTCATAGAAATAGGTGCATTCATGAATGTAAAATGATAAGACTCTTACAAGGAACAAAAACATTTTTAACTATGTAAAAGTTCCTGTGCATGGTAATGTGGGACAGGAGACTATTGTTGCATAAGGACATATTTGTACTGGGAAGATCTCCTCCTGTACATGCTTCTGTCTCTATTGAAAGCCATTGATCCCATTTGCCTTCCAAGAGAGTTTCATGTTATGTATAAAAATACGATTTTTTGATTTTTTCATATAATGTAGGAACCACACACACTCCTCACTTTTTCCTTCCCTTTGTTTCTGCACAAAAGGATTACTTTTTTCATTTTTCCTTCAACATTCTGAAACTAGCCTATGAATTTATTTTAAAGTACTCATCGAAGATTTAGGATATGGAAACTCTTCCAAAATCTTAAAGTCGGTGCATTGTTTTTCCTCAGGGTAGGGATTGTTGTGAGCAGTGTGGGACACCGTGCAAACCTGAACCAAGTCACCCACTGTCTGGGGACAAAGGAGAAGCACACTGTTGCCTGTGGAAGCCCCAAAGGGACAAACATTAAGAGCCATAGAAAGGGAGAGGAGCCCTGCCTACTCCCCTAAGAGAAAGGCACAATTAAAGATGAACACACACACTTAGCTAAAGTTTGTTTTCCCAACACTAAACTCTACCAAATAGTCCTAATGCCCACCTAGGAGGGGCTGTTCTACAAGGACATGCTCCTAGGCATTTGTAAATGATTGCCCTGTGTGTCCCTGGGCCTGTGTCGGGTCTATGTGTCTATGTGTGTTTGTGTGTGCATATGTTTTCGTGTGCATGTGTGTGTGCATGGGCACAAGTGCCCATGTGTGCCTTACCTCTGGTAACACTATTATAGGGTTTCTCAGGAATAGGGCATCTGTGATCATATACACATGATGACATACTAGGAAACCCATGCTCCAATGAACTTCAAGGAGCAGGTCAGGACATTGAGAAGACCCTAAGAGGAAAATGCTTTTTCCAGGGATGCTTGTGGTACAGAAGGGATGGTTTGGAAACTTCTGCCTGCCTTCACAATACTCCAGGTCACCCTGACCCAGGCTTCCCAGGAGAGTGTAGAGGTATGAGTTTATGGACACTGTACTGGCTAGTTTGGTGTGTCAACTTGACACAGGCTGGAGTTATCATAGGAAAAGGAGCTTCACTTGGGGAAGTGCCTCTATGAGATCCAGCTGTGGGGCATTTTCTCAATTAGTGATCAAGTGAAGGAGGGCCCCTTGTGGGCGGTGCCATCTCTGGGCTGGTATTCTTGGGTTCTATAAGAGAGCAGGCTGAGCAAGCCAGGGGAAGCAAGCCAGTAAGGAACATCCCTCCATGGCCTCTGCATCAGCTCCTGCTTCTGACCCGCTTGAGTTCCAGTCCTGCCTTCCTTGGTAATGAACAGCTGTGTGGAAGTGTAAGCTCAATAAACCCTTTCCTCCCCAACTTGCTTCTTGGTCATGATGTTTGTGCAGGAATAGAAACCCTGACTAAGACAGACACCACTGTGTCCCATTGTACACATGGAAGACAGAAGGACAGCAATTGGCAGTACTGCTAACTCCATGAGAAAGTCTCTGAGGAGGCAGTCACACTGGAGGACCTCAGGAAGTGACCTCACTTGCTTCAAAGTCCAGATGACGTCATAATGCTGGTGTCCGGGTAAGCAGAAGCCAACAGTTGCCTTACCTGACTTACTTGTCTAGAGGCGCTTGATCAAGAAGGATGTTTTCTTGTTTCAAGGCTTCCCGCGGCTCAGGCCCCCAAAAAGCCAATAGTAGTTGCCTTGGACGCCTGTGGAGTTGCTTAATCTACCCTCTTACATGCTGCTGGCAGAGTTCCCCCAGGGATCCCGAGGTAAGGAGGGCCAGCCTGTAGCAGGGAGCAATCTGGATGCCCCCCTTATCCCCTGAGGTCCCTGCCTGGGTGTGTGTTCCTGTGAGACATTGAGGAACATTCTTTATGCTCACTCTTCAGTGGACAGTAGTGCCTTGCTGATGTCTCTGAGTTTCTACATTTACACCCTCTTGCCTTCCTAGGACTGCCCTCAGAATAAGCAGGACCCAGCATCTGAGCCTAAGCCCTTCAGGTCCACCAGGAAGGACAGAAAGTACCTAAAGGAAATCCTCTACCATCTACCAGGTGCTATCCTGCAGAACGACCAAACCTCAATCACCATCTTTCTTCAAATCTACAGGAACTATGTTACCACCTGGGAGGTGATCGACCAAATGATGAGGATGTGAGTGGCTACTTCCAACACAGGTTGTCGAGGGCTCTGCTCTTCTGCAGGGCTCCGTGCTCCCAGGACAATGATGATTGTACGGTGGCAGTGTTGGTCCTGGATCTGAGCTTGCAAAATGGCATGGCCACATATGGGGTTGTGGGACTCTAATGTGTGTCTTTCCATGTCCCCAGGTAGTGTCAAACACTACCATCTCTTGTCCTTTTGCAGAGCTCTTTTCCCATTTGTATAAAAGGTTCTTGATCCTATCAGACTTCTATGGATTAATGGAACCAGACAAGGGTCCCTGGGGAACCACCTAAAAATCCAGGAACCAAGCAAGAGCCCTAGCAGGGAGCAGGGAGGCTTCCACCAATGGTGTGACCATCCCTTAAGACCCGTGAGCACAGCATGGAGGTCAGAACAGTACAGAGACTCTAGGATCCATGTTCCCTTTCTAGATACTTCAGACTCAAGTAGCTTCCCGTAGATCTATTAGTAGGTTGGAGAAACAAGGCCCTAATGGTGACACCCTCCTGGAATGCCACAGGTATGGCACCTTCTGGCCGGACTCCGAATGGGACGACGAAATCAAGAGGTGAGTGGGCTTCAGAGGAAAGCGAGGTAAGATTCCATCTGGGCAGTGAGGTGCAGCGGGAGAAGGAGATGAGGGCCCAGATGTGCAGTGAGATGTGGTTGGGATGTAGACGGATGTAAGGGCCTTTCTGTACAGTGGGGGTGGGGGGCTTGTGCTGAGTACTAGACACTTGTCTGGTGCCCTGCTTTGGGGATTCCCACCAGAGGGATGGCACCTGAGACGACACCTGCAGGTGGAGAAAATTGGAGGTCTCCAATGGGCTCCTTGGTTCTGAGCAGCTGAGGGAAGGATGGAAGCTGAAGGGCCCTGGGAGAATCCACCCCACCACAGCCTAGTCCCATCTGTCCTCCAGGGGGACAGACAGCGTCTGGAGCCCTCTGCACACGACCCGGCCACTCCTTACACTCCTGACCACTATGCCCATCAGCACAGAGGCTGCCGGCCCTTGCCTTGTCTGATGGGGCCCACGGCTCTGCTGGTGATGCAAGGCCAGGCTTCCGACTCTCCTTCACTCCATCCTCCTCTTCCTGCAGCTCACTCTTCACTTTCCTGCTGTACTGGCTTCAGAAATTCCCGGAGGATTTTTGCAATTCCCCAGACGTGAACATTGTGAAGCACCTAAAGGTGTATGTGAGGCTCAACTGGGCAGATGGAGATCCCCAAGGCAGTGAGCTCTTCTCTGCGCTGGAGCATCTCGAGGCCAAAAATCTACAGCTTGGAAATGGTGAGGAGGCCAGGGGTGGTCTGCCTGGGAAGGTAGGCATGGTTTTCAGTGATGCGTTCCACCAGGGAATTCTCTAGAGCTTTGGCCTGAAGCCAGGGCTGGACACCAGTCAGGTAGGATGCCCCACTATGAGGAGAGGACTGGGGATTGTCCGGCATGAAAAGTCCTCGTGTGAGCATCAAGGCCATCTTGGGAAGCTCACCCAGTCCTGCCTGCCTTCACTAAAATCCCATCTCCTTCTGCCTTTAGATTCTAAACCAACTCCAGAGGCCCAAGTGCAGGAAGCCCAAGTCTCTGTGATGCAAGAGAGTCTGGTTCTGGGGCCAGACTCAGTGGTCGAGCCACAAGGAGGCCTGCTACCCGGAGAGGACAGTGAGCTCGTGGAAACAACACCTGTGGAACCCTTTGTGCCAGAAGATGGTCCAGTGCAGCTTCCATCTTTAGATCAAGCTCTGCCCCCATCAGCTGCTACCCCGTCACCTGTAGCTGCGTCTTCTGATGTGTCTGCAGAGGGGACTGCAGGCGTGGATGGAGGCGTGGATGGAGGTGTGGATGGAGGTGTAGCTGCAGATGCGTTTGCTGGTGTGACTGCACGTGTTGCAGCTGTCCAGTACATAGTTTTCTCTACTGTTGTGCACTTAGGTGCACCAGAGTGTTATTTCCCTTTGCCTAAGGTGGACATATAGCTGGGAAAATTATCTGCTGAGGTGTACCCTGCAGCAGTTCCAGCCTAAGCTCATCTTTTTTTCTTTAGAGAAACTAATTCAATTCATTTGTTAGGTTTTTTTTTCATATTGTTGGTTTCATTATTGAATTTTTATTTATGTTTGGATATTAATAAAAATGAACTGTTTATGCATCTTAAATGATATAGTTCATTTCTCAAGTGGTATAATCTACTCATATCTACCTGTGGACTGCATGTCTCAGACAAACAGGTCAATCACAGGAAGGGAACCCTCGCAGGCCACCCTGGAATCAAGGGAAACAAGCCACTGATGTGACAGAAAATGGCCAAATACCAACAGTGGTGAACAGTATAAACTATGTGTCTGTGACCTGGAGGTCTTGGGCTCAGCAGGGCTCCTAACATTTAGGGACACAGATATTAGATGTGCCATATCAGGGCTCATGGAGAGAGGTCTCTACTTTCTGGGCTTCCCTGTCAGACTGGACAGTGGAACCATGCAGAGGAGAAAGTCAGTATAGCTGGAGTGGCGCTCACCATTCTTGCTATCCCTGAGCCCAAAGCTGTGCGGACACACTGCACCATGTTTTAACGGATGGTTATCAAAAGAATTGCCAGGTTTTCCTACAGGTCTAGGGCTGATCTTCAAATGACAAGGCTGAGCCCATGGAAATATTATACATTTCGTCTGTGGGGAATGGGTTGCTTGTGGTCTTACTGCTGTCTGGATATATGGAAGCCTCCATGCGCCAAAGCCAGGAGTCACCAGGAAAAATGGCCCACTAAGTCCTCATCCTGCGCACGTGTGATGCCTGAAACCTTTTAGAGGACACTGAGTGAAGTCTGGGCCCCTTCCAGGGAGTCGACAACTCATGTGGGCTCTGATGATGGAGGACCCACACACACCCCCACATCACTGGCCACCTAGGTATTTGTCTTGAGAAAAGTTTATATACACCAGGCTAGTCCTTGTCTCATCAAGAATTGAGCTGTGCACTTCATCTAGTTCCTGACTGGGGTGTCCAGTGACTCTGAGGCCTGGAGACCTAGGGCTGCTGTAGTCAGGTTTAGGACAACCTCACACATGCTGTAGGTTGACCACGGACTTCCTGGGCAAACCATGGAGGCCTGGGCAGCACAGAGAGCAGAGAAGGAGCAGAGGCTAGAAGTGACAGTGACAGGGGGTCTAGCTGTCATCTGCACACAATGGAAGGTGACCTAGTCCATTACCAATGTGTGCAGAGCACCATGAGGAACATTATTAATGCTGGTAAGCAAATCCAACCATGCTGCAAAGGAAACACTCCTGCACAGGAACTGAAAGGAACTCACCACACAACTGCACAGCAGCCATGGGCAGATGAGAGCGCTGACTGGGCACCTGGTGGACAGGAAAGCAAGCAGGCACGGCCATTTGCACAGGCCAAGATCCTGCCTTGTCTCCTTCTCTCTGCAGTGTTTGATGTCCTCTCAGGAAATATTTAAAGAAGTGTAATCAATGGGTGAGGCATACAGCAGAAATTATAGCATGTAGGTTAAAACAACAACAACAACAACAACAACACGGCAGTGTCTCGGAGGAAAGGGCGATGCCATTTGAAATTGGCGGCTGAGGGATCAATCTGCACATTCCACCTGAATACTGTGGACAGCAGGCCAATGCTCAAGTGAAATTCCCTATGCAGGTCTGTGGGACCCACCAAACAGTACATATCGGGGGTTGGGAGGTGCTGTCTGTATGGCGCCTGCTGAGAAAGTGGAGAGACCTGAGTTGTGATCCCCATCATTCACACAAAACACTGGTGTGGTCATGTGCATGAGACACCCTATGTGCTGGACTTCAGTTTTGGTCTTTGTTTTGCTTTTTTGCCCCATCTAGGATTGCCCTGGGTAAAGATGGTACTTGTCTCACACACCAGAGACACACAGACACACACAGACACACACACACATTTGAGACCCACACACAGACACATGCAGACACACACACACACACACACACACACACACATACAGAAAAGCACGCATGCACACATGCATGACCAAGCACACACACAAAATTTGGCTGTCAATTTACTGAAACACACATCCCACACCTCAAAACACTTGTTTGTTCTGGAGTCAAATATGAGTAGTGTTCATGGCTTCCAACCTGCATGCCTCCTCACGGTGCTAACACTTTGAAGTTTTCATCGGACCTAAACAAGAAAAGTTAGAAATGAAGGTACTTTTCAAGTGTATTGATGTAAGTATCATCTGGCAGACAAGTTAAAGAAAACAGTGGAATCTGGGGGCTGGCGAGAGGGCTCAGTTGTTAATAGCACTGACTAGTCTACCTAAAGACTTGGGCTCAGTTCATCACACAAACGGTGGCTCACATCCACCTGTCATTCCAATTCCAGGAGATTCGACATACACGTCTGACCACTGAGGTTACTGCATACATGAGATTCATCACCATACATGCAGGACAAAAACACCCATACACATAAAATAAAAATACAACTTTTAACTTTTACTGATGCTTTGTGAGTCTTACTTCTGGCACCCCAGTCCCACTCATCTTCCTGTGCCTGTATCCCCCCTCCATCCTTGCAACATCCCCCCTAAAATTAATGCAGAAGCAAAAAGGAATACAACTAAACATAGAAGCATCTCATTGTAGAAACGGTAGAGTGTCCCTGTGTGTCCCACAGTGAACCTGCTGTCCACAGATCTTCACTTGTCAATGTTCATTGCAATGAGTCATTGTCTGGCACAAGGACTCTGGTTGATGTGACACCATCAATATTGGATCCTCCACGGGACTCCTCCTGGTTATCCTGTGGTTGCTCTGTGCCATGGAGATCCTGCAGCTTTGGATTGGCAGGACCAATCCTTACAGACTGCCCAACAATTTATACATTATTGAGCTCAAGACTAGCCTGGTCTACAGAGTGAGTTCCAAGACACACAGTGATATCCCTGTCTCAAAAAAAAAAAAAAAAGAAAAAGATAAGGAAGGAAGGAAGGAAGGAAGGAAGGACGGAAGAAAAAGAAAGAAAGAAAGAAAGAAAGAAAGAAAGAAAGAAAGAAAGAAAGAGAGAAAGAAAGATGTAGCTGATCCTGAACCTGGGAGCAAGCCAGGAAAACAGCTTTTCCCCCATGGTGTCTGCTTCAGTTCCTTCCTCCAGGCTCCTGCCTTAGTCTATCATTGCTTCCTTTGATGCTGTGACCTGGCAAAGGAATCTAAGTACACCTTTCCTCTCCAGGTTGCTTAGAACACAGGATAACGTCCCAGAGGAGGGCAAGTACTCGACAGGCAGAGTGGTGTCCAGAGCAGGAGCTGTCGGCTCACATTCAAAGTGCGCTCTTGAGCAACTGGAGCCATCTTGTACAACCAGAATCAAGACGTGCTTGTGGAGGTGACAGCTTGATCACAACTGTTTAATTATGCATGTCGTGTCCTTTAAAAGAGTTTTTGTCCGTATGTTAAATTCAGTGGTTTAGTGTGCACACTGCTCTTGCAGAGGATCTGAGTTTGGTTCCCAGCACCCATGTCAGGTCCAGCTCCCACTGCCTATACATTTCCACATTGCTGTTCATCACCAAAGGAAGTCAGGACTGGAGCTCAGTCAGATCAGGAAGCAGGGGCTGATGCAGAGGCCATGGAGGGATGTGACTTACTGGATTGTATCTTTTGGCTTGCTCAACCTGCTCTCTTATAGAACCCAAGACCACCAGTCAGGGATGGCCCCACCCACAATGGGCCCTCTCCCCTTGATCACTAATTGAGAAAATGCCTTACAGCTGGAGCTCATGGAGGCACGTCCTCACCTGAAGCTCTTTCTCTATGATAACTCCAGCTTGTGTCTGGTTGACACAAAGCCAGCCAGGACAGGTAGCAACCTCATTTTTCTGGATAAGAATCCTGAGGCTGAGCACAGTAGAGGAACTACCCATCTGCCACTGTGTCACACTGCTGTTCCATGCTGGAGCATGACACAAATGCCTTCAGATGCCAGAGCATGACCCCATGACCATCGCGATAAAGATACCCATGTGGCAGTGTTCACAGCAGAAAGATCTGCAGTCTGGTTTCTTAACTCTCTCAACCTTCAACCACATCCAAGTGACTTCTGACAGTAATGTAAATTGTCTTCTGACTTGCTAATCCTGTCCTCTCCTGCACCTGGTCTAGTACAATATTGAAGACACCCAATATCAAGGATATTCAAGAGTCTATATCAAAACAGAAAACTATACATTTCATTAACAAATTTGCCATCATTGCAAACTAAAAATTATATTACTATAGTTTAAATATAGTTTGAACTCCAAAAGGTCAAGATATGATAGATATGTAGATGGGTGGAGAGGTGGATGGGTAGAGAGGTGTGAGGATAGATGATAAACAGGTGGGTAACTGTGGGGGGATCATCCTAGGCCACCTGAAGAATGGCAAATTTCAAAATGGCAAATTCCAAAAATAGCACCTGAGAAAAGATACCTGAAACTGCCCTCTGGCACATGCATATACACAAGTGCAGGCGCACGCGCGCGCACACACACACACACACACACACACACACACACAGAGAGAGAGAGAGAGAGAGAGAGAGAGAGAGAGACAGACAGACAGACAGACAGACAGAGACAGAGAGAGACAGAGAGAGGGACAGAGAGACAGAGACAGAGAGAGGAGAGAAAGAGAGAGCAAGAGGGAGCAAGAGAGAGACAGAGAGAGAGAGAGAGAGAGAGAGAGAGAGAGAGAGAATTAATTGCTTACATTGTTCACAGATTTTCCAAGGCCTTTGACTGTTTAGGAATTATCAAGGTGTGTTTAACTACCTGTTGCTTAGAAATGAGCACTTTCTAAGGAACTGCTTTAATAACCTATGTCACTGTGCCTAGCCATGGGTTCAGCTGGGTGTCTGAACTTTATATGTATTGCACAAGTTTTAAGGGTTCTTTTTAAGTAATGCTAAGAAACCAGTGAGGGAAATTTTATGAATATGTAAAAATCTTCATTATACCTGGACTCCCAACATATAAGATGGCCAGTGAAGCATGAAGTGGAAATTTCCGGGGGTTTTTTTTTTTTTTTTTTTTTTTTGAGACTCAGTTGTGTCATGTGATATTTTTCTGGACACTGTAGTGTGAGAGGATGCTTTTGCTGAGGCAGACATGTCAGGGAGGATGTTTTGCTGAGAATAGACCCGTGATGTCTTTCTGGAAGCTTCCTGGACAAAGGGCCTGTGATGTTCTGCTGGAGTGGATGTTTGACAGAACACCTGATGTTTGGAGAGGGAATAACTATAACCCAGCAGCCAGTGGACAACGCTATTGCATTGGTTCACCTTGCCTTCTACGCAGACCACCTTTTTGTCATGGCTTTATAGAGAGAAACACACCAGAGAACTTCTTGTGATATTCCAGAGGCTTCTTGCTGCTTCCAAGGACTCAGGCTGATTGGCAGAGCCTCTGGATCAGTCCAGACGAAGCCATGAGGCTGTGTTGTGAGCTACCTTAGTTGATTCCTGTGAATTCAACTGTTGATATCTTGACATTAAAGGTTGGAATCGCACAAAAGTACTTTTGTTAAACAGGCCCACATGTCCCTTTGCCATATTTACTTTTCCTTTCCACTACCTTTGGTGCATGATGGCCTAGAAGGGACATTTCTACTATTCTTCATCAATGCCATTCAGAGAGAATACTGCCATTCTGGTGCTCCTCTGTATATCTGCTCTCCTGGACAAGGTTGTATTATGCTATTATGTATAGAAGATACAATATTTACACTAAGCAGTCTTGCCTATCTCCAGCAGTGAATGTGTAAGGTGTCCCACATGTACCACGAATCTCTAAGCCGGCTAACCTAGCATGCCCTAGCAGTGTGCACTAAATCAGGGGCTATAAAAAATGGAAACGTAGTGGACACCTGAGGAGGGCACCTGCAGTTTTCTGTGTTTGCTCTTTGGGGCTGGAGAGATGGCTCAGGGTTTTGGAGCACTGGCTGCTCTTCCAAGGAACCAGACTCAGTGCCCAGGACCCACATGAAGGCTGACCACCTGGCATAATTCAGTTCATGGGATCCCCTGCCCTTTTCTGGCCTCTACAAGAACTGCATTCACACCAGACATGGACATACAGGAGACAAAACACACAGGGAATTAAAAGAAACGAAATAAATGTTGCCACAGTCAGTTGTTCTCTTGTGAACTTTCTAACTGATGTCAGTTACATATGAGAGAAGGAACGCATCATCTAGAGAAAGAGACTGAGCAGCATTTGAGATGCTAGGACATCACCCACAGGACAGACAGAATCTCATCCACCAACAGACTCCAGGTAGGCCTGACCTAAGAGCTTTTCCTGCCATAAACCTTGGCTGTGGAGAATTTTACTGGCACTGGCTCCTTGACACCTGGCACTTTCTTCCCGACTGTTGCATCAGACCAGATGGAACAGATCTCTTCTCAGTGGTAACAGACAGACAAGATCAAACAAGATGATGAATCTGCCGTGTGTCCAGAAACTCTTGCCCAAGGACAAGGGAAGACCAACCACGAGGAAATCTTGCTGGGCAGAGTCACCTTTGCGCTTTATCTTCCTTAGGTTTTTATACATGTGATAAAACACTGACCAACAACAACTTGGGGAGGGAAGGATTTACTTGACTTCCATTTCCCAGTCTCAGTCCATCACTAGGAGAAGCCAGGGCAGGAACTCAGTGCAGGCACCCGGAGGCAGGAACTGAAGCAGAGGCCAGGAGGGAGCCCTGCTTGCTTACTGTTTCCACTTGGCTTCGCAGCTTGATTTCTCAAGCAACCCAAAGCCATGTGCCCAGGGATGGCTCCTCCTAGAGTGAGCCGGGCCCTCCCATGTCAATCATTAATCAAGGGAAGGAAGCACAGATTTGCCTGAAAGCCACCGCAATGAAGATGCTTCCTTAGCTGAGCTTCAAGCATTTTCCCCATAACTATCAAGTCTAACTTTCGAGATGCTGGACCAAGTGGACAAGAAACTGACCAGCATAGCTGTGACTAGGTGATCAAGAACCCAGGGCAGAGGAGACTAAGGTTTCAAAGCCAGCGCGTGCATCATGGCTCCATCTCTTTCCAAGCCAACAACAAAATAGACACAATAGTGCTATCCATTTCAACAATGGTGAAAAAAATAGTATAGAGCAAAGATCTCTGTGTATCATTCACTCGGCAGGCCGAGACTGTGCTCTAATTTATAGGCATATTGTCGCTGTACCCTGTGTAAAGTTTACCCTTGCGTTATTTCAAATGCTGGTTTCTCGATCCCACACTTGGGGTTTAATCCTGACATGGCTCTGTTCAGTTTATTCTTGGACGGCCCTGTCTCAGGTGTGTGTAAACATTGCTTCTCATTCATTCTCTGCCTCATCAATAAAGGCCAGTGAGCCAATCCAGAACCCTAGAGAGAAGGCGGGACTTCCTGTTCTAGGAGAGGTGGAGATAGAGACAGGAAGGGAAAGAGTGGAGCCATGAGGACAGGTCCAGGAAGCATCAGGAGAGAAGAGTTGGATTGAGAAATGACGAGAAATGCAAATATTGTGGAGATATTGTCTGAGAGGAACTCTGATGAGCTTACAGGTTTAGAATGGGATATTGGATCAATATTTGGCTCAAGTCTATTTTAATAAATCTTACTTCTCTGTGTGGTTGTTGGGGACTACCAAATGTAAAGAAATACAGCTGGCAGATTAACTTATTACTCAGATTTATATTAAAAATAATTAATTTTATACTAACCCTAGCTCCCCTGTCAATTCTGTTAATATTGTTAGTTTTGGACATGGGTGTTTTCACTCAAGTCTGACCTGTGCACAGGAAGACGGGGGAAATGTAACTGACCTGGGAACTGTGAAGACACTCCAAAGAGACACTGCGCCCCTCCCTTCCGATACTGGGAATCCAAAGCAGGCACACCGGAAACAATTGCAGTCCCCTGGGAAATTTCCTGCAGGCAGAGGTCCAAGACTGGAGCCTGGTGCTGGCAGGAGGAGAAACTTGGCTCCCACAAAAGCTCACAGAGTTCTGGTCACTTGTCAGATCACGTCCAAGGAGACCCTGGAGCAGGAGCCATGATGGCTCAGTGTGGGCCCGACCTCACCTCACTCTGCACTGCTTAGAGTTGCACACTTCTTGCTTTGTATTGCAAAGGAACCCTCACATGAGGACCCTAAGTTGGGGTGCAGTGACCTAGGAGCACATTATTTGTTCCTCTTCCCAGGGTACTGACTTGAATTGTATCTCCTTTTCTGCTGCTCTTTGTTTAGTTGTTTGTTTTCTTTCATCTTGAGAGAGTACATTACGTAGCCTGACTCTCCTGGGACTCATTATGTAGAACTCACAGGCATCCACCTGCCTCTGCCCCCCCCCCAGCACTGAAGAAAAGGCACTCATTATTATACCTAGTCTCTTTCTGCTCCTCACTTTTGACAAACAGGTCCATGGAAAATGGGTGGCCACAGTCTTAGTGGGTAGGGCTGCCAGGGCCCAGGCTCTGACCATAAAAATCCCCGCGACTTTCCTGTCTATATGCCCTCCAGTGGATGTCAGGGGACAGGAGCAGAAGGTTGAGGAGCTGGGGTGTCAGGGGATAAGGGCATCTGGCTGGTGGCTGGTGGCATCCTGGGTCAGAGAAGCCCCAACAGTTTCCCTGGGATGCTCAGCCAGGCTCCTCTGGCTCACCTGGGAAAACAGGAGTGGCCAGGCAAGATGGAGCTGGTGTCTCAGCCCCACCCTGTGTAAGTAAACATGGTCTTTATGTGGACACAGGTTGGAAAGGGACTGTCATCCAGGCCAACCCAGAATATACAAGGGGCTTCGATGTCCTTGAACATGGGACAAGCCCCAGCATTCCTAGGTAAAGCTGAATCTGTCTGGAAATACACATCTGAAGAACTCCCATTAATTACCCTCTACACCCTCTGCCCCAGAGAAGGAGCTGTCAGTCCTGGTTTGGCCCATGCTTCTGCAGGAGATGGGATTGGCAACTTTCACAGTGGCAGGGCCCCTTGCTCTTCAGGGAATAAGATAACCTGAACGCTACACTACCTGATTTTTTCTTCACTGCCTATCAAGGACATCCGAGATAGGAATGAAGCCCCTGCCCCCAATCCTGTTCTGTTGAGTTCACCTCAGTAGCCCCCAACCCCCATCCCTACTGAAATGTCCCTAAGATGCTAGCACACAGGACAGGGAGGCCCTCCTTGTACTTCCATGGAGAACCACCGCCCTCTAGTGGGCACACAGTGCACCATCCTAAAATGGTCCTGAGAGATGGCTCAGCTGTTAAGGGCACTCACTAGCTGCTCCTGCAGAAGACCTGAGTTCATTTCCCTGCACTCACAAGGCAGCTCACAACCATGCAGGACCTGGCTACTGGGGATCCAATTGACCCTTTGGGCTTCTATGATCACTGCACACGTGCAGTCATAGAAATAGGTGCATTCATGCATGTAAAATGATAAGACTCTTTCAAAGAACAAAAACATTTTTAACTATGTAAAAGTTCCTGTGCATGGTAATGTGGGACAGGAGACTATTGTTGTATAAGGACATATTTGTACTGGGCAGATCTCCTCCCGTACATGCTTCTGTCTCTATTGAAAGCCATTGATCCCATTTGCCTTCCAAGAGAGTTTCATGTTATGTATAAAAATACGATTTTTTGATTTTTTCATATAATGTAGGAACCACACACACTCCTCACTTTTTCCTTCCTTCTTTGTTTCTGCAGAAAAGGATTACTTTTTTCATTTTTCCTTCAACATTCTGAAACTAGCCTATGAATTTATTTTAAAGTACTCATCGAAGATTTAGGATATGGAAACTCTTCCAAAGTCTTAAAAGTTCGTGCATTGTTTTTCCTCAGGGTAGGGAATGTGGTGAACAGTGTGGGACACCGTGCAAACCTGAACCAAGTCACCCACTGTCTGGGGACAAAGGAGAAGCACACTGTTGCCTGTGGAAGCCCCAAAGGGACAAACATTAAGAGCCATAGAAAGGGAGAGGAGCCCTGCCTACTCCCCTAAGAGAAAGGCACAATTAAAGATGAACACACACACTTAGCTAAAATTTGTTACCCCAACACTAAACTCTACCAAATAGTCCTAGTGCCCACCTAGTAGGGGCTGTTCTACAAGGACATGCTCCTAGGCATTTGTAAATTATTGCCCTGTGTGTCCCTGGGCCTGTGTCGTGTCTATGTGTCTAAGTGTGTTTGTGTGTGCTTATGTTTTCATGTGCATGTGTGTGTGCATGGGCACAAGTGCCCATGTGTGCCTTACCTCTGGTAACACTATTAGAGGGTTTCTCAGGAATAGGGCATCTGTGGTCATATACACATGACGACATACTAGGAAACCCATGCTCCAATGATCTTCAAGGAGCAGGTGAGGACATTGAGAAGACCCTAAGAGGAAAATGCTTTTTCCAGGGATGCTTGTGGTACAGAAGGGATGGTTTGGAAACTTCTGCCTGCCTTCTCAATACTCCAGGTCACCCTGACCCAGGCTTCCCAGGACAGTGTAGAGGTATGAGTTTATGGACACCACTGTGTCCCATTGTACACATGGAAGACAGAAGGACAGCAATTGGCAGTACTGCTAACCCCATGAGAAAGTCTCTGAGGAGGCAGTCACACTGGAGGACGTCAGGAAGTGACCTCACTTGCTTCAAAGTCCAGATGACGTCATAATGCTGGTGTCCGGGTAAGCAGAAGCCAACAGTTGCCTTACCTGACTTACTTGTCTAGAGGCGCTTGATCAAGAAGGATGTTTTCTTGTTTCAAGGCTTCCCGCGGCTCAGGCCCCCAAAAAGCCAATAGTAGTTGCCTTGGACGCCTGTGGAGTTGCTTAATCTACCCTCTTACATGCTGCTGGCAGAGTTCCCCCAGGGATCCCGAGGTAAGGAGGGCCAGCCTGTAGCAGGGAGCAATCTGGATGGCCCCCCTTATCCCCTGAGGTCCCTGCCTGGGTGTGTGTTCCTGTGAGACATTGAGGAACATTCTTTATGCTCACTCTTCAGTGGACAGTAGTGCCTTGCTGATGTCTCTGAGTTTCTACATTTACACCCTCTTGCCTTCCTAGGACTGCCCTCAGAATAAGCAGGACCCAGCATCTGAGCCTAAGCCCTTCAGGTCCACCAGGAAGGACAGAAAGTACCTAAAGGAAATCCTCTACCATCTACCAGGTGCTATCCTGCAGAACGACCAAACCTCAATCACCATCTTTCTTCAAATCTACAGGAACTATGTTACCACCTGGGAGGTGATCGACCAAATGATGAGGATGTGAGTGGCTACTTCCAACACAGGTTGTCGAGGGCTCTGCTCTTCTGCAGGGCTCTGTGCTCCCAGGACAATGATGATTGTACGGTGGCAGTGTTGGTCCTGGATCTGAGCTTGCAAAATGCCATGGCCACATATGGGGTTGTGGGACTCTAATGTGTGTCTTTCCATGTCCCCAGGTAGTGTCAAACACTACCATCTCTTGTCCTTTTGCAGAGCTCTTTTCCCATTTGTATAAAAGGTTCTTGATCCTATCAGACTTCTATGGATTAATGGAACCAGACAAGGGTCCCTGGGGAACCACCTAAAAATCCAGGAACCAAGCAATAGCCCTAGGAGGGGGCAGTGAGGCTTCCACCAAAGGTGTGACCATCCCTTAAGACGTGAGCACAGCATGGAGGTCAGAACCGTACAGAGACTCTAGGATCCATGCTCCCTTTCTAGATAATTCAGACTCAAGTAGCTTCCCGTAGATCTATTAGTAGGTTGGAGAAACAAGGCCCTAATGGTGACACCCTCCTGGAATGCCACAGGTATGGCACCTTCTGGCCGGACTCCGAATGGGACGACGAAATCAAGAGGTGAGTGGGCTTCAGATGAAAGCGAGGTAAGATTCCATCTGGGCAGTGAGGTGCAGCGGGAGAAGGAGGTGAGGGCCCAGATGTGCAGTGAGATGTGGTTGGGATGTAGAGGGATGTAAGGGCCTTTCTGTACAGTGGGGCGTGGGGGGCTTGTGCTGAGGACTAGACACTTGTCTGGTGCCCTGCTTTGGGGATTCCCACCAGAGAGATGGCACCTGAGACGACACCTGCACGTGGAGAAAATTGGAGGTCTCCAATGGGCTCCTTGGTTCTGAGCAGCTGAGGGAAGGATGGAAGCTGAAGGGCCCTGGGAGAATCCACCCCCACCACAGCCTAGTCCCATCTGTCCTCCAGGGGGACAGACAGCGTCTGGAGCCCTCTGCACACGACCCGGCCACTCCTTACACTCCTGACCACTATGCCCATCAGCACAGAGGCTGCCAGCCCTTGCCTTGTCTGATGGGGCCCACGGCTCTGCTGGGGATGCAAGGCCAGGCTTCCGACTCTCCTTCACTCCGTCCTCCTCTTCCTGCAGCTCACTCTTCACTTTCCTGCTGTACTGGCTTCAGAAATTCCCGGAGGATTTTCGAGAGTCCCCAGATGTGAACATCGTGAAGCACCTAAAGGTGTATGTGAGGCTCAACTGGGCAGATGGAGATCCCCAAGGCAGTGAGCTCTTCTCTGCGCTGGAGCATCTCGAGGCCAAAAATCTACAGCTTGGAAACGGTGAGGAGGCCAGGGGTGGTCTGCCTGGGAAGGTAGGCATGGTTTTCAGTGATGTGTTCCACCAGGGAATTCTCTAGAGCTTTGGCCTGAAGCCAGGGCTGGACACCAGTCAGGTAGGATGCCCCACTATGAGGAGAGGACTGGGGATTGTCCTGCATGAAAAGTCCTCGTGTGAGCATCAAGGCCATCTTGGGAAGCTCACCCAGTCCTGGCTGCCTTCACTAAAATCCCATCTCCTTCTGCCTTTAGATTCTAAACCAACTCCAGAGGCCCAAGTGCAGGAAGCCCAAGTCTCTGGGATGCAAGAGAGTCTGGTTCTGGGGCCAGACTCAGTGGTCGAGCCACAAGGAGGCCTGCTACCCGGAGAGGACAGTGAGCTCGTGGAAACAACACCTGTGGAACCCTTTGTGCCAGAAGATGGTCCAGTGCAGCTTCCATCTTTAGATCAAGCTCTGCCCCCATCAGCTGCTACCCCGTCACCTGTAGCTGCGTCTTCTGATGTGTCTGCAGAGGGGACTGCAGGCGTGGATGGAGGCGTGGATGGAGGTGTGGATGGAGGTGTAGCTGCAGATGCGGTTGCTGGTGTGACTGCACGTGTTGCAGCTGTCCAGTACATAGTTTTCTCTACTGTTGTGCACTTAGGTGCACCAGAGTGTTATTTCCCTTTGCCTAAGGTGGACATATAGCTGGGAAAATTATCTGCTGAGGTGTACCCTGCAGCAGTTCCAGCCTAAGCTCCTCTTTTTTTCTTTAGAGAAACTAATTCAATTTATTTGTTAGGTTTTTTTTTCATATTGTTGGTTTCATTATTTAATTTTTATTTATGTTTGGATATTAATAAAAATGAACTGTTTATGCATCTTAAATGATATAGTTCATTTCTCAAGGGTATAATCTACTCATATCTACCTGTGGACTGCATGTCTGAGACAAACAGGTCAATCACAGGAAGGGAACCCTCGCAGGCCACCCTGGAATCAGGGGAAACAAGCCACTGATGTGACAGAAAATGGGCAAATACCAACAGTGGTGAACAGTATAAACTATGTGACTGTGACCTGGAGGTCTTGGGCTCAGCAGGGCTCCTAACATTTAGGGACACAGATATTAGATGCGCCATATCAGGGCTCATGGAGAGAGGTCTCTTCTTTCTGGGCTTCCCTGTCAGACTGGACAGTGGAACCATGCAGAGGAGAAAGTCAGTATTGCTGGAGTGGCGCTCACCATTCTTGCTATCCCTGAGCCCAAAGCTGTGCGGACACACTGCACCATGTTTTAACAGATGGTTATCAAAAGAATTGCCAGGTTTTCCTACAGGTCTAGGGCTGATCTTCAAATGACAAGGCTGAGCCCATGGAAATATTATACATTTTGTCTGTGGGGAATGGGTTGCTTGTGGTCTTACTGCTGTCTGGATATATGGAAGCCTCCATGGGCCAAAGCTAGGAGTCACCAGGAAAAATGGCCCACTAAGTCCTCATCCTGGGCATGTGTGATGCCTGAAACCTTTTAGAGGACACTGAGTGAAGTCTGGACCCCTTCCAGGGAGTCGACAACTCATGTGGGCTCTGATGATGGAGGACCCACACACACCCCACATCACTGGCCACCTAGGCATTTGTCTTGAGAAAAGTTTATATACACCAGGCTAGTCCTTGTCTCATCAAGAATTGAGCTATGCACTTCATCTAGTTCCTGACTGGGGTGTCCAGTGACTCTGAGGCCTGGAGACCCAGGGCTGCTGTAGTCAGGTTTAGGACAACCTCACACAGGCTGTAGGTTGACCACGGACTTCCTGGGCGAACCATGGAGGCCTGGGCAGCACAGAGAGCAGAGAAGGAGTAGAGGCTAGAAGTGACAGTGACAGGGGGTCTAGCTGTCATCTGCACACAATGGAAGGTGACCTAGTCCATTACCAATGTGTGCAGAGCACCTTGAGGAACATTATTAATGCTGGTAAGCAAATCCAACCATGCTGCAAAGGAAACACTCCTGCACAGGAACTGAAAGGAACTCACCACTCAGCTGCACAGCAGCCATGGGCAGATGAGAGCGCTGACTGGGCACTAGGTGGACAGGAAAGCAAGCAGGCACGGCCATTTGCACAGGCCAAGATCCTGCCTTGTCTCCTTCTCTCTGCAGTGTTTGATGTCATCTCAGGAAATATTTAAAGAAGTGTAATCAATGGGTGAGGCATACAGCAGAAATTATAGCATGTAGGTTAAACAACAACAACAACAACAACAACAACAACAACACGGCAGTGTCTCGATGAAAGGGCGATGCCATTTGAAATTGGCGGCTGAGGGATCAATCTGCACATTCCACCTGAATACTGTGGACAGCAGGCCAATGCTCAAGTGAAATTCCCTATGCAGGTCTGTGGGACCCACCTAACAGTACATATGGGGGGGGGTTGGGAGGTGCTGTCTGTATTGCGCCTGCTGAGTAAGTGGAGAGACCTGAGTTGTGATCCCCATCATTCACACAAAACACTGGTGTGGTCATGTGCATGAGACACCCTATGTGCTGGACTTCAGTTTTGGTTTTTGTTTTGCTTTTTTGCCCCATCTAGGATTGCCCTGGGTAAAGATGGTACTTGTCTCACACACACAGAGACACAGAGACACAGAGACACAGACACACACACACACACACACACACACACATTTGAAACCACACACAGACACATGCAGAGACACACACACAGACACACAGACACACACACACTCACAAACACACACACACTCACAAACACACACACACACTCACACACACATACAGAACCGCATGCATGCACACACGCATGACCAAGCACACACACAAAATTTGGCTGTCAATTTACTGAAACACACATCCCACACCTCAAAACACTTGTTTGTTCTGGAGCCAAATATGAGTAGCGTTCATGGCTTCCAACCTGCATGCCCCATCAAGGTGCTAACACTTTGAAGTTTTCATAGGACCTAAACAAGAAAAGTTAGAAATGAAGGTACTTTTCAAGTGTATTGATGTAAGTAAGTATCATCTGGCAGACAAGTTAAAGAAAACAGTGCATTCTGGGGGCTGGCGAGAGGGCTCAGTTGTTAATAGCACTGACTAGTCTACCTAAAGACTTGGGCTCAGTTCATCACACAAACGGTGCCTCACATCCACCTGTCATTCCAATTCCAGGAGATTCAACATACACGTCTGACCACTGAGGTTACTGCATACATGAGGTTCATAACAATACATGCAGGAAAAAAAAACACCCATACACATAAAATAAAAATACAACTTTTAACTTTTACTGATGCTTTGTGAGTCTCACTTCTGGCACCCCCATCCCACTCATCTCCCTGTGCCTGTATCCCCCCTCCATCCTTGCAACATCCCCCCTAAAATTAATGCAGAAGCAAAAAGGAATACAACTAAACATAGAAGCATCTCATTGTAGAAACGGTAGAGTGTCCCTTTGTGTCCCACAGTGAACCTGCTGTCCACAGATCTTCACTTGTCAATGTTCATTGCAATGAGTCATTGTCTGGCACAAGGACTCTGGTTGATGTGACACCATCAATATTGGATCTTCCACGGGACTCCTCCTGGCTATACTGTGGTTGCTCTGTGCCATGGAGATCCTGCAGCTTTAGATTGGCAGGACCAATCCTTACAGACTGCCCAACAATTTATACATTATTGAGCTCAAGACTAGCCTGGTCTACAGAGTGAGTTCCAAGACACACAGTGATATCCCTGTCTCAAAAAAAAAAAAAGAAAAAGATAAGGAAGGAAGGAAGGAAGGAAGGAAGGAAGGAAGAAAGAGAAAGAAAGAAAGAAAGAAAGAAAGAAAGAAAGAAAGAGAAAGAGAGAGAGAGAGAGAGAGAAAGAAAGATGTAGCTGATCCTGAACCTGGGAGCAAGCCAGGAAAACAGCTTTTCCCCCATGGTGTCTGCTTCAGTTCCTTCCTCCAGGCTCCTGCCTTAGTCTATCATTGCTTCCTTTGATGCTGTGACCTGGCAAAGGAATCTAAGTACACCTTTCCTCTCCAGGTTGCTTAGAACACAGGATAACGTCCCAGAGGAGGGCAAGTACTCGACAGGCAGAGTGGTGTCCAGAGCAGGAGCTGTCGGCTCACATTCAAAGTGCGCTCTTGAGCAACTGGAGCCATCTTGTACAACCAGAATCAAGACGTGCTTGTGGAGACGACAGCTTGATCACAACTGTTTAATTATGCATATCGTGTCCTTTAAAAGAGTTTTTGTCCGTATGTTAAATTCAGTGGTTTAGTGTGCACACTGCTCTTGCAGAGGATCTGAGTTTGGTTCCCAGCACCCATGTCAGGTCCAGCTCCCACTGCCTATACATTTCCACATTGCTGCTCATCAACAAAGGAAGTCTTGACTGGAGCTCAGTCAGATCAGGAAGCAGGGGCTGATGCAGAGGCCATGGAGGGATGTTACTTACTGGATTGTATCTTTTGGCTTGCTCACTCTGCTCTCTTATAGAACCCAAGACCACCAGTCAGGGAAGGCCCCACCCACAATGGGCCCTCTCCCCTTGATCACTAATTGAGAAAATGCCTTACAGCTGGAGCTCATGGAGGCAGGTCCTCACCTGAAGCTCCTTTCTCTATGATAACTCCAGTGTGTGTCTGGTTGACACAAAGCCAGCCAGGACAGGTAGCAACCTCATTTTTCTGGATAAGAATCCTGAGGCTGAGCACAGTAGAGGAACTACCCATCTGCCACTGTGTCACACTGCTGGTCCATGCTGGAGCATGACACAAATGCCTTCAGATGACAGAGCATGACCCCATGACCATCTGAATAAAGATACCCATGTGGCAGTGCTCACAGCAACAAAGATCTGCAGTCTGGTTTCTTAACTCTCTCAACTTTCAACCACATCCAAGTGACTTCTGACAGTAATGTAAATTGTCTTCTGACCTGCCAATCCTGTCCTGTCCTGCACCTGGTCTAGTATAATATTGAAGACTTCCAATATCAAGGATATTGAAGAGTCTATATCAAAACAGAAAACTATACATTTCATTAACAAATTTGCTATCATTGCAAACTAAAAATTATACTACTATAGTTTAAATATAGTTTGAACTCCAAAAGGTCAAGATATGATAGATATGTAGCCGGATGGAGAGGTAGATGGGTAGAGAGGTGTGTCACACAGGGTCTTTTCAGAGCTTGGCAGGCCTGACTCGGGCCTTAGACCTTGGTACAGACTTCCTAGAGTCTCTAACTCTCAGCTAGTTCTGAGAGAGGTCAGAAAGAACAGAGCTGTTGGTGTTGGGGAGATGGCTCTCTAGTGAAGAGCACTGGCTGACCTTCTAGAGGGGCCAGGTTTGATTCCAAGCACCCACAAGGAGGCTCACAACTGTCTGTAACTCCAGGCCCAGGGTATCTTCTTGTGGGCCCTGTGGGTATTGCACACATGGTGCCCTGGCATATATCACACAAACCATATACATAAAAGATAATTTCCAAAATAAAAATAAACCAGAGGCTGTGGAGTGTGGCCGGACTTCAGCTACTCTGCGGGTTCTTCTTTCTTCCACCCTTTCAACCCCTTAACACTATATAAGAAAGGAAAAGGGATAAAGGAAAGAGATCCCTGAATAAAGTCAGGGGTCTGAAAGGGGGCGATGTTATCCTTACTCCTTCCTGATGACTGGGGTATCAAGTTCCTTGGGGCGAGTTTGATCTTTGCCATTAGGATATCTAACTACTTCTTCCTCCTCCTCCTCTTTCAAGATGTATTTACTATGTCTAGTGTTCTGCTTACACACCAGGAGAGGGCACCAGATCTCATTACAGATGGCTGTGAGCCCACAGGTGGCTGCCGGGAACTGAAGTCACGACCTCTGGAGGAACATTACCTGCTCTTAACCTCTGAGCCATCTCTCCAACCCAACTAAATTCTTGTTTCTTCTTTGCACACAACGACTTAACACAGCATGTCAGCTGCCCCTCTTGGGACCCTAACATTTATATACCCTCTGAAAAGTCCCCAGCATCCCAAATGTCCCACAATCACAGTGACTACCTAGCTAAATCACATCCCTGCTAGAGCACGAGGCAAATCATAGTCATCTGCTGTGGACAATCTGCAGCAGCCCCATACTCCACATCTGGGATTAAAACAAAAACAGATTCTTAGATTTGTGTGTTCTAGAGAAACCAAAATTCCAAAGTTGTCACTATGGTTTTACTCAGTCAGCCAGTGCTGGCCCTGCAGGCATGCATACCTGAGCCCTCAGAGCTGGGTATGGGGCAGGTGTCATTTCAGGACTGGAGATGAGCAGACAGGCAGGTTCCTGTGCTTGGTGCTAGCCAGCCCAGCCTACTGGGAGAGTTGCAGGCAAATTAGAGACCCTGTCTTACAAAATGCATGTGTTCTGAACGCCACCTCCGGGGTAAAGGTCTTTGCTGCCAAGGCTATTGGAGTCCAATCCCCAGAACCAACATGAGGAAAGCGGAAACTGGACTCCCTCCAATGCTTCTCTGGCCTTCTCACGGACACCACGTCCATAGGAACGGCAGCTGCTGACCTCTGGCTCCCAGATGCACGCACACAGCAAATGCACGTGTGCCCACGGAAGTATGCAGGCCAGACACACACCTTCACCATCTGCCTTGGCCTGCGCTGTCTCTTCTGTCCTCCATACATGGAGCTGTGCCCTGCTTCCATACCTAAATAACTAAATAAGTAAGTTAATGTAATTTTAAAAATTAAATTCAATCCTGGGCACCTGCCTGGTCAGATTTTGAGGCCAGTCTGTGATCTCTAAACCCAGCACTTACTCAGTGGTAGAGATAGAGAGATCTTTATGAGTTAAGGAACAACCAGATCTATAAAGCAAGTTCCAAGACAGCCAAGGTTGCACAGTGAGACCCTGTCTTAAAACAAAATAACTACAACTACCTCACACAGAGATGGGAAGAGGAGAAATATTCATTTCACATGAGACCAGGGGTATTCAGAGGGGCAACGTGTGTGGAGATCAGGGGATGCTCCTTTTACCATGCGGATTCCAGAGACGGAATGTCAGGCTTGGTGGCAGCACCGTTAACCACTGAGCCATCTTGCTCGTCCTGAGTCCTAAAGCTTTCGATGACTGACTCCCTCCACACTATGACTGACTAAGTAACCTGAGGGGCGGCCACCGTCCAGGCCCAGCAGAGCCGGCTCCGGGAAGGGCACATAATGTTCATGACGTCAAGGGTCAGATGGCTCCTCATAAAACCTAAGCACTCCACTGTCATCTCAGCGGAGGCTGGGGCAGGAGGACAGGGAGTTCAAAGTCAGGCTACACGGTGAGTTCCAGTCTACTCTGCATGGGACCTTGTCTCAAAACACCCCAGCAGGGGAGGGGTGCAGCTCAGTTGGTAGAACACTTGCTGCCATCCCAGCACCTAAGAAAGCTGAATGTAGTGGTGCAGGCTGGCCATCCAAGCATTCAAGAGGTAGAGGAGGAGGGTCAGGAGTTCAAAGTCACCCTTGAAGCCAGGCCAGACCAGAGACCCTGTTTCAAAAAGAGAAACAAAAGGAAAATAAGGCCAGGTGTGGCAGTGCACGTCCATAATTCCAGAGCTTGGGAAGAGGAGGTAGAAAAGTCAAGAGTCCAAGGTCATCCTTAGCTACACAATTTTTTTTTTTTGGTCTTTTTGAGACAGGGTTTCTCTGTGTAGCCCTGGCTGTCCTGGAACTCACTCAGTAGACCAGGCTGGCCTCGAACTCAGAAATCCGCCTGCCTCTGCCTCCCAAGTGCTGGGATTAAAGGCGTGTGCCACCAATGCCGGGCTCCTTAGCTACACAATTAATTGGAGGCTAGCCTGTGCTACATGAGACCTTGTCTGGAAAAACCCATGAATCTTCTGAGTAGTGGGGAGACCTCAGTGTTAGCTCCTCCGATGGTCGTGCTGGAGTTAAGCTCTGAGCCAGGCTGGTGACAGCTCCCACGCCCGGGAGCTGTTCACACCGGCCTCCCCTGGAACCAGAGTGCAGCCTGCAGCAGTGCTTGGCCCAGTTCTTGCTGCTTCCCTCCGGGCAGGAACTCGGTGGATAGCTCCCTGAAGGTGGCGCACACACGACGGGCCGTGATGTGTCTGCGGTGGATGGCGTGTGTCCACTGGTGCCGAGCCGCCCCTGTAAGGACCAGCAGGGAGCGGCGGGGTACTGAGATGGCCACCTCCACCTCCTGGCAGGGGACAGACCTGCTAGGGGCCACGATGCTGTCCTCAAAAGCGTCAGGTCCGACGGAGGGGGCTGAGCAGAGGGGCAGGCTGCCAGGGGCCTCTGGAGACATGGACACCACTGTGGCCGACAGGAGGTTGAGATGGCATTTTTTCTATAAAAGACAGAGATGGGGTAGAGTGGGTAAGCCAGTGACACACTTACCCTGCAAGGAGCACAAAGACCCGAGTTCCATCCCCTAAAACCCAAATGGACTGAGCGAGGTGTAGTCATGGATGCCTGTGATCCCAGAGCCTGGGAGGCAAAGGGCAGATCAAGGGCAGGCTAGCCTGGCCTCTTGGAAAATTCCAGGCCAGTGAGAGACCCTTTCTCAAAAAACCAAGGAGGGCATCTGAGGTTATCCTCTGACCTCTGCCTGTACACACATACACCCCAAACAGAAGCACCCTGGAACCAGCAGAGACCCACAATAGCGACATGTGACCGGACCCCAGGAGCCTCTGGCCTCTGGGATTCCAATGCTCTTCATGGAAGTAAAGCAACTTGGAGAGGAGTCTGGAGCCGCAGGGGTGAAGCAGACTGAGCCCAGCCTCAGGCCTGCAGCCCTCGGAAGTAAGCCTGGGATTCTCCTTCTCTTCTTCGTGTCTTTGTTCTCTGGGGACCTGGCCTGAGGCTGGGGGATGCTGGCACTATTCCTTTTGCACTGTGGGTATCACCTGACCCCTCAAGAGTGAGAGCATAAAAGGGGAGGAGCCTGCCTCAGGAGTCTGAGAAGTAGGGCTAACCCTAAGGCTGTGGTCTGGGTGGCCACAGATGTGTGTCCAGCTCAGCCCTGCCTTGCCCCGCTGAGACAATGAGGTACAGTAATATAGACGCCATCTTAGGGACCGGAGAGACGGCTCAGCAAGGAAGAGCATCCAGATGGCCGGGAGAGCTCGTGACATTCCTATCTTCAGCTCCAGGAGATCCAACACCCTCACATAGACAGACAGACATGCAGGCAAAACACCAACGTGCACAAAATAAAGTTAAATACATTATTTAAAAGAGGGGGTAAGGGCATCATAAACCTGAGTCTGTAGCTCAGACGGTATGGTGCCTGCCCGGCCTGCAGAAAGCCATGGGTTCCACCCCCAGCACCACAAGAAACCTGTGTGCTGGTAGAGGCCCGGAATCCTGGTGGTCAGGAGGTAGGGGCAGGACCATCAATAGTTCATGGTCATCTTTCGCTATGTAGTGAGCTTAAGGCCAGTTTGGGCTACACTAGATCCCTGAGGCCCAGGGCCTAGTATGTTAGGCAAACACTACCACCCAGGTCCATCCCAAGCCCCTCACTAGGATAGTGCTTTTCTTTTTCTTTTTCTTTTCTTCTTCTTTTTTTTTTTAATTACATCTTTATGCGTGGCAATGCATGTGCCCTCCAAGGCCAGAAGAGGGCGCCAGATCCCTCTGAGGCTGGCAGATGCTATCCACCTGACTTGGGTGCTGGAAGCCAAACTTAGGTCTTCTGCAAGAGCAGTATGTGCTCTTAACCGTTGAGCCATCTCTCCAGCCCCACACTGGGCGATGCCAGGCAGGTGCTCTACCTCCAGCGCATGCTCCAGCTAGTGACTGGCTTCTTTCTTTTAACATCATGTCTTTAACGTGAATCTATATGGAACTCACATCAGAATTTCCTTCCTTTCTAAGGTTATATCTACTGTAATGGCTATCCAAGTTTTTTTTTAAATTCTCTTATTAATTTATTGTTTACCTCTTTCTTTTTATTCTTCCTTTATTTAGACAGGCTTTTATTTAGCTTAGTCTGGTTTTAAACTTGCTGGAACACCCATGGGTCAGCACCACTACTGCCCAGTCTTCTATAATAAACTCTGGGTGTTTGGTCACTCTGAATGCTGCTATGATCCAGACACAGTGACATATGCATATGCCTGCAATCTTAGCATATGGAGAGGGAGCTCTAACTAAATAAAATAAAACAAAAAACTTTCTTTTGCAATGTAGACCCAGGAACAGACCAGATCACATACTCGGTCTGCTGATAAGGCCCCTCCACTAAAATATAAACATTATATTTTCCATTGAAATATAAACATCTTTACCAATGTAAGATTATGACTATTAAATGAGTTTTTAAGAGTAGATTCGGGCTGGAGAGATGGCTCAGATCTTAAGAGCACTGACTCCTCTTCTGAAGGTTCTGAGTTCAAATCCCAGCATCCACATGGTGGCTCACAACCATCCATAATGATATGTGACGCCTTCTTCTGGTGTGTCTGAAGACAGCTACAGTGTACTTACATATAATAAATAAATAAATAAATAAATAAATAAATAAATCTTTAAAAAAAAGAGTAGATTCAATAATCTACCCTTATTTGTCTAATTTCCTATGATATTTCTATATTCCCCATTTTTTCAACCCCCTTTCCCTTATTTAGAAACAGAGGATAGAGAGGAGGAAATGAAAGGTCTAAATCCCTGAGTCTAGGAGATTACTTAGCTGACTCCTAAGTCTAAGATTACTCCTCATTTCCTTACTTCCTAATTATGGTCCTGTTCGAGACCATAATTATTTGCAAACCATCCCCTAATATAACAACATCCCTCTTCCTCACAAAGTAAGCCAAACTATCCAGCTCAGCTAAAGAGATTGGGACGATAGTCTTGTAATTTCTTCCTGCTAAATCAGGGTGAAGCATTCCTTGGGGGAGGCAAGATAAATAGAAATTATGGATAATCTTTTTTTTTTTTTTTTTTTTTTTTTTGGTTTTTTGAGACAGGGTTTCTCTGTGTAGCTCTGGCTGTCCTGGAACTCACTCTGTAAACCAGGCTGGCCTCGAACTCAGAAATCCGCCTGCCTCTGCCTCCCAAGTGCTAGGATTACAGGCGTGTGCCACCACCGCCCAGCTATGGATAATCTTAAGAACGCTAGATGTAATCATTTGTTGTCCAGTCCGTATGGGCTGAGGAAGTTCAGGGCTTAACTTGAAGTCCTGACGGGAACAGTCTGAAAGGCTGGCTGGACCAAGGTCGGTGGAAGCTGTTCTGAGAGCAAGTCTTCAGAGGAAACAGCTTCGGCACAGCTGAGGTAGGATCAGGCGTGGAGCTGGAACAGCAGGTCTCAGCAGCTTCAAGCGTCGACCCAGCCAGGGCCGTCTCCTTGGCACTTTACTCTGCAATATACAAACGCCACAAGCAACACATAGCTCTATAAAGACATTTGTATGGAATGTGCAGGGTACACAGATCAATTAAGGATGATTTCCTGTTCTTCCAGCATGTGAGGGACAACTCTTTTGAAGTTAGTTTATCATATAATCAAACTGCAATGTAAGTCTCCACTCACTGGGCGGTGATGGCGCACGCCTTTGATCCCAGCACTTGGGAGGCGGAGGCAGGCAGATTTCTGAGTTCAAGGCCAGCCTGGTCTACAGAGTGAGTTCCAGGACAGCCAAGGCTATATAGAGAAACCCTGTCTCGAAGAAACCAAAAGAAGGAGTAGGAGGAGGAGGAGGAGGAGGGGGGAGAAGAAGAAGAAGAAGAAGAAGAAGAAGAAGAAGAAGAGGAAGAGGAAGAGGAAGAGGAAGAGGAAGAGGAAGAGGAAGAGGAAGAGGAAGAAGAAGAAGAAGAAGAAGAAGTCTCCATTCCTCTGAAACGATGGTATGTAACAAGTCCTGAGAATTCTGTAGTCAACAAGATTTATTGGCCGTGTAAAGCCGGAGTTCTGGCTGGAGACGTTTATGTGATGCGGTCAGTTTCAGAGCGGTTTCGATTGAGGGCTTAGCATTATACATCAGCGGGTCCTTTGGCTCTTGTGATTTTCTCCCTTTTTTCTGTAGTCACGATCTTCGGAAGTCTTCCTCTGTCAAATCTGATCCTTATTACTTTGGAAGGAGTCCAAAGCCTCGTCTTCTTTCCTGTTAACACCTTTTTCTCTCAATTTAAACCTAGAGCCTCCTCTCGCCCAACATAGCATACTTTCAGCCCCTCAGTTTGAAGTCATTAAAAGTACAGACTGGCCCAATTTAGCAGCCCCTGTTTTACCCAGGTCTGCTCCATTTTGACCTCTCTCAAAGAGGATGTTCAATACCATTATAACCACTGAATATATAACCACCTTCATTTTGATAATTTAAAACAATTATTATTTATTAAAACAAGGTTTCTCTGTGTAGGCTGGGCTGACTTGGACTTGCTCTGTAGGTTAGGAACCTCACAAGGAACCTATCTGTCTCTGCCTTTGTCTCCCAAGTACCGCAGCCAAAAGCCTGGATTTATTTATTTAGTATCTATGAACCCTTTTTCTCTCAATTTAATATCCATCTCTGTATCCAACTTCATGTAAAGTCCCTTCCATCTAATGTATGAGCACAGTCCCAAGTAACGGCATCTGCTTACAGGTTTGGCCTTGGGTTTATGAGTCATGGGCTAGCGTGACTGTAACCAGTTCTCCGGTGGGAACCCATGTTTAAAGAGAATAGTTGTTCAGAATAGCATCGACACCCTACTTCATTAGGGGTAGGAAGTGCCCAGTCTATGCCATTTAAAATTAGACCGTTGTCTGTCAGCGTATCCAATTGGAGGAAATGGTGGCGTGCCACATTTAGACCTCAATTGGCATTATTTAGTCCCTTGTCATTTTACTTTTTTGTTTGTTTGTTTGTTTGTTTTGAGACAGGGTTTCTCTGTATAGCCCTGGCTGTCCTGGAACTCACTCTGTAGACCAGGCTGGCCTCGAACTCAGAAATCCGCCTGCCTCTGCCTCCCAAGTGCTGGGATTAAAAGTGTGCGCCACCACCGCCTGGCGGTCCCTTGTCATTTTAAAACAAGACCACATTGTCTGTGATGTGAGTTTATTTGATTGATTTCTCTCCTCTGGCAAAAAGCATTTGTATTGTGTATTGCCAAGGTGATAGTTAATGTGTAATATAGTTAATAAGATTAACAGTATTATTTTTTAATCTCTTGTCTTGTTTGTTCATTTGTTTGTTTGTTTGTTTGTTTGTTTTGAGACAGGGTTTCTCTGTGTAGTCCTGGCTGTCCTGGAACTCACCCTCTAGACCAGGCTGGCCTCGAACTCAAATCTGCCTGCCTCTGCCTCCCAAGTGCTGGGATTAAAGGCGTGTGCCACCACTGCCTGGCTGGACTCTGGATTCTTTACATAGCAGAATATATCTTTCCTAAGTCTAAATGCTTTATGGCAACAGAAAAAGCATTATCTTTTAACTTAAAATTACAAAACAGAAACAGAAGTGCGCTTGGATCTACCTCCTTCCGGATAGTGATTACAGACAGGTACCGCTGCTCCAGACCTTTTATATGTGTGAAATTACCCCTGTAATTTCAGCATTATGGAAGACAGAGACAAGAGGGTGGCTAGGGTTTGTGGCCAGCCGGCCTGGCTTCAAGTTAAGTGAGAGATCCTGCCTCAAACAAGACAGCGACGACGACGACGGAACCGGACACCCAACATCCTTCGGGGCCTCTGCTTGTTTTTGCATGCACCTGTGTGTGTATGTGCATGTGTCTGTGTGCACATGTCTGTGTGTCTGCACACACACAGCAGGACTGAGGCATTAACTCACTTGGTACATGAGCTAGGTGTGGTGGCACACACCTGTAACCTCAGGACTGGGGTGATAAAGACAGGAGGATTTTAGCAAGTTGGTGTCCAGCCTAGTCTCTACAGCGAATTCTAAGTCAGTCAGGACTACAGAGCCAAATGCTGTTTAAAAACAAACAAACAAACAAACAACAACAAAACCCAAAGACCTAGGATCCATGGACGGAACAATTGTTTCACAGCACACAGACAGTAGAGTCAGGGCCCTGCAGACGTCGATCTGATTCCGATCAGATGTCCAGACTCCCTCAATCAAGCCCCCACCCCGGTTTGCTGGCCTTTGCTGGTTGAAATAAATGAGGATAGCAACACCCCTCATCCTGGGACGGCAGCTGCTGAGCCAGCCCAAAGGGCCTCCCGGCCAGCCCTGTCTCCACTCTAATGCACCGGATATACGCCTGGCTACACCCAGGGGATCCTTGATGGGTTCCTCATCCCAGACTCAGCAGAACTAATGGATTCCTAGTGGAGGACAGTGCCTTTACCAAATGGAGCTGGGGTGGGGGTGGGGACGCAGAAAGGAAGATTGATCAGATTCTCTAGGAGACTAGCCAGAGTCAGCCCATATTTGGGTTTGGGGTGGGGAGGGGTCTCAGATAGCCAGTCTGGTCTCAAATTCACTATGTAGCTGAGGATGACCTTGAACTTCCGATTCTACTGCCCAAGTGCTGGGATTTCAAGTGTACATACATCACTCTGCCCGGTACCAATTCTTGGCTCTTAAAGCCCCAACTAGTTCTCTTTCTGGTATCCTGGGCATGTTGTACCTACTGAGGCCTGGGTCCATCGGTCCGGCTGGGTACATTTCCCAGCCTCAGTCATTTTGTTGAGACACTTCTTACTTTTCTCCCGGCTTTAACAAAATAGCTGCAAAAGCCGCGTAAGGAAGGAAGGGTTTGTCTTAACTTACAGTTGTGGGCAAGAAGACTCCATCGGAGGGAGTCTGAGACTGCTGATCACAAAGGCCACGGGGGGGGGGGGGCGGCTTTCAGATTTGTCCTATATAATATGGGTTGATGAGCATACCAGTAAAGCAAGTTTTTAATGGCATTTCCATAGACGATGTGCTATGCTCCAGGGTGCGTCTGAGAAAGTTTATCGTAGATGTGAGGGAGAAACCAGCCAGAGGCATCTGGAAGAGTCAAGGCCTATGAGAGGAGAGAGAGAAGTGGGGGGAGAGTTAAGAATCATGTAGATTGGCCGGGCGGTGGTGGCGCACGCCTGTAATCCCAGCACTAGGGAGGCAGAGGCAGGCAGATTTCTGAGTTCAAGGCCAGCCTGGTCTACAGAGTGAGTTCCAGGACAGTCAGAGCTACACAGAGAAACCCTGTCTCAAAAAACCAAAAAAAAAAAAAAAAAAAAAAAAAAAAAAGAATCACGTAGGTTGAGCTAGCCTCAGACTCTGTATGTAGCTGAGGATGACTTTGCATGTTTTTCTATTTGTTTGCTTGTGTGATCTATGTATGTTTGCCATATGCATGTCTGGTGCCCGCAGAGATAAGATCCCCTGGAACTGGAGCTACAGATGATTGTGAGCAACCATGTGGATGCTGACAGGGCTTTTCCAAAAGCGAGTACACTTAATCAATAAGTCATCCCTCCAGCCTCCATGGCCTTGAACTCTTTTTTTTTTTTTTTTTTTTGGTTTTGGTTTTGGTTTTTCAAGACAGGGTTTCTCTGTATAGCCCTGGCTGTCCTGGAACTCACTCTGTAGACCAGGCTGGCCTCGAACTCAGAAATCCACCTGCCTCTGCCTCCCGAGTGTTGGGATTAAAGGTGTGCGCCACCACGGGCCCGGCTGGCCTTTAACTCTTGATCCTCCTGCCTCTACCTCTCTCTCTCTAGATGCACCAGTCGCCATGTTCGTAGTATTCAATTTGGGGAATTACAACAGGGCTTCCTGCGAGCTGGTCAAGCAATATACCAGTAGAGCCATATCCTCAGACATGTTTTTTGGGTTGGGGTGGGTTTGGGTGTTTGACACGGGGTCTAGGGTGGCCCAGACTGGCCTTAAATTGGTGCTATAACCTTGAACCTCTGACCCTTCAGCCTCTATCTCCCATAGCTTGCCTGCTCGCACACATTTATTATTCTTTCCCTATCGTGTCATGTCCCCACCTCCAACTGATTTCTTCTGGATCAATTCCAAAACACATGCAAATCCTTACCTCAAGACCTGTTTCTAGAAAAACTCAAAATACCTCAGGTGAGACCTACAGTCCTTGGCCAGTAAGTACTTCCTTAAGGCCCAGTGAGAAGAGACACTATTCATTGCCAGGAAAGGAAACTGAAGGAAACACAGAGAGATGTCTCATGCTCGCGAGTTCAAGGGACTGATGCTTTTAAAGTGATCACACACGGTGTTTTGCTGGGTTTTTTTGTTTTGTGTTTTGCTATTGTTGTGCTCACATAATTCCACGTGGACAGGGTGGCCTGCCTAGGATTCCAGGCACAGAAGGCATATATAGGGGATCCCCGGAGCAAGCCATATTGGTGAGCTCTGGATTTGATTGAGAGATCCTATGTGTATGTTGAATACATGTATGTGTGCAGTATTTGTACCTGGGTGTGCACATCTGGAGGACAAAAATGTATCTTTACTTACTGAATTAAATGTCTTTAATTCAGTCTTTAATTATTTATAATAATAATAAATTATTATTGTATAATAAATTATTATATAATTATTGTGTTATTATTATTATTACTATTATTATTATTTTATTTTGAAAGTGTCTCATTTTGTAGTCCTGGCAGGCCGGGAACTCACTTTATAAGCCAGACTGTCCTCAAACTCAAAGAGTTTTGAGTTCTGCCTGTCTCTGTCTCCTGGGGGCATGCATGGAGGTCAGAAGGCAGCCTTCATCTTTTAAAAACCTCAAAGAGTTGCCTCAATAAGATTGGCCTGTGGCTATGTCTGTGAAGACTTGTCTTCATTGCTGATTGACGTGGGAGAGCCCAGCCAACTATAGGCGGCACCATTCCCCAGGCCTGAACTATATAAGAAAGCTAGCAGAGACCATGAACCACAGGAGCAAGCCCGGTAAGCAGCATCCTTTGCAAACAGTGTCTTCTTCCACTCTTACCTCAAGACCTGACTTCCCTCAGTAATGGAGTGTGACCCAAAATAAACCTTCTCCTCCCCAAGTTGCTTTTGGTCAGAGTATTTACCATAGTAACAGGAAGCAAGCTGGAACAGACTATCACCTGGGATTTCTCCCACATGTTGCTTTCATCAAGGTATCCCAGAGACCAGAAGCAAAACAGATACCCTCTTCCCAGGTTCCCATCTCGAGGTCCAGTCTGTCACTGAGGGCATCTACCCAGTCCCTTGCTCATGGGTGTGGCTGATGCAGCCGGACGGAGAAACACTCACATCACACCCTCATTGGCACAGCTGCTTGCAGTGAGCTTGTAGCTGTACACCCACTGCCACGGGGTCAGGTAGTGGCTGAAATAGGGACATCAGGGCATAGGGATGTCACTGCCACCTAAAAACAGGCAGAGGAAGGGCCTTGGGATGGTCCTGTCAGAGAGGAGGAGCTTCAGGGGGAAGGGGAGGAGGACCAGCTACATACATGTGGCAACACCAAGCTGGACACTGAGGAAGATAACCAGAACAATGGGACCCCAAGAGCAGGTCTTCATAGTCCATTGCCCTGGGCCCTTTATAGAGGTCTCCTCAATTCTTCCTGGCTTGTCTTCTCTGAGTCTGTGTGGTACCTGAGGAACATTCCAGAGAAATGTATGGTTGAAAACAAAGTAGCTGTGTGTGTGTGTGTGTGTGTGTGTGTGTGTGTGTTGCATGTGTGTTGTGTATGTACATGACTCTGTGGGTGCATGCATGAAGACATGAATATGCAGAGACCAGAGGAGGACATGATGTGTGCCACCATCACCTGGCTCACACCCTACATTTCATGGGTGGCTTCTGTATCACTTTCCTTGTTGTCCTAACAAAACGGCGGGCAAAGGCAATTTACAGCGAAGGGACTACCTTGGCTCATGGCTTGAGGGCACAGTCCATGATAAGAAATCCACAACAGCAGAAGTATGAGGCGGCTGATGTCTTTGCATCCAGTCAGGAAGCAGAGAGAGATGCACAAGCTGTGTTCTATTACTGAATCACACTAGCCAGCCCCTTACTGGACTACCCTCGCTGGACAGGTACATTACCTCTGCCCCAGCCCATCACTGAGGAATTCTAGGCAAGCATTCTACCACTAAACCACAGCCCTGCATTTGATTTGGAAAAATAATGTATTTGTTGTTGGGGCTGGGGGGGGGTCAGCGTGCCTGAGCATTCGTATGGAGTGCGTGTGTGGGTCAGAGGACAACTTACAGAGTCTGTTCTCTCTTCCCATCGTGTGAGTCCTGGGAATTGAACTCGGGTCATCGGGCTTGGCTGCAGGTGCCTTTGCCTGCTGAGCCATCTCTCTCGTACAGCCTTTGAATTTCTGAGCTAGGATCTCCTTGCCTTTCGGGGTGATTTTTAAACTTCGATCTCCCTGCATCTGCCTCCCAAGAACTAGGGTTACACATGTGCCGAAGTTCCACGGTGTCTCTTGGCCCTGTCTATGACTATCTTCTCTCTACGATTAGTCAGTCGTTGTATCTCTTTCATGAAGCATCAGGATCTCTCCAAGTAAGGGCTGTGTCCATAAGCAGGCTTCTGCTGTAATGCACCTTCTCAGTATGTGTGCACAATGCTGTCCAAGACTTTCATTTTCCTATCTTGGTGCAGGAGATCCAACCCCCAGCCTCGCTCCAGCCCCCCACGCCCCCAATCCTGAGCATATCCCTCACTCCCGCCCCTCTGGGTCCTGCTCTGTTCTCAGCTGCCCCCTGCCCCTGTGGCTAAAGTCCCTGCTCCGTACCCTCCAGGTTGCTGGCTGGGATCTGGCTACATTTGTCTGGATGTTCCAGAACCCACCTCCATCTGGGGTGCTTCTCAAGGTCTGGCTAGCCATTTGAACTTCTGCTACCATGGATACCCTTCTAAAACTCTTCTGTTGTCATGGTCATGGGACTGGAATAGGCTGGTTCATTTGCCCAGGTTCCCTTCCTTGTAGCTCTCGTGTTACAGACTGATGAAGTATGTTCTTTTTCCCCCATTTCGAGTATTGAAGCATTAACCCCTCGATGTGCCTATATTGGGAAACAAGAACTTTAAAGAGACATTTTAGTTTTTGAGATAGGCTTTCACTGTGTAGCCTTTGCTAGCCTAGAACTTACCATGTAGACCTTGCTGGTCTCAAACTTACAGAGACCTACCTGTCTCTGCCTCCTGAGTGCTGGGATTAAAGGTACGCCCTACCACACCTGGCTTTTTCATTTATTTTTACTTTCTTTCTTTCTTTTTTTTGGTTTTTCAAGACAGGGTTTCTCTGTGTAGCCCTGGCTGTCCTAGAACTCACTTTGTAGACCAGGCTGGCCTCAAACTCAGAAATCCGCCTGCCTCTGCCTCCCAAGCTGGATTTTTTACTTTCATTTTTAATTACAAGTGTGTGTGTGTGTGTGTGTGTGTGTGTGTGCGCGCGTGTGTGTAGTTGCTTGTGGAGGCCAGGACGACGGGAGTCAGATCTCTGGAGATAGAATTACAGGAAGTTGTCTAGAACCCTCCTGAGGTGGGTTCTAGAGACTGGACTTGGGTCCTCTGGAAAAGCACTAGGTGCTCATAACCTGTTGGTTTCTCAAGCCACTTAAGAGGCAGGGAAGGCTCTCCCTTCCTTGAACCCCTTTGTAAACTTTTTATACTTTCTAAACTTTGTAAACCCTCAAGGCTGGAATATGGTTGACACACACACACACACCAGATCCAGCAGCCAGGTCCTTCCTCATCCCTCCCTAACTGTCCAGCTTCTGTCACTGTCACAAAGGTCACCTATAAACCATCAACAGGAGCCTCCCCAGATTATGCTAATTAGGTGAAAAATCTGAACAAAAGGCACCAATCCCTGAACAGGAAAGCTCACCAATCCCTGAGCTCCCCCAAGCTAAGGGCCTGAAATCCCATCAATCCTCACCCTGGAAGTCTCCACCCTAGAAAGCTCAGCCTCTGAGAAACCCCTGCATAAGCACTGCACTTTGTCCAGGTCCCAGGTCCCATTCGCCCCTTGGGAGCATACTTAGCCACTCCCAGGCTTATTCCTCGTCTCCCTGGGCACTGATAAATCTCTTATGAGATTTGCTGCCTGGTGTGACTCCTCGGAAGAAGACAGGAAGCAATAAAGAGAAGGAGGGAAGAGGCAAAGAGAAGGAGCAGGACTGAGGCTCCTGTGTCCTCAGCTCAGCTGGGGAGCCCCTCCCCTGGGAGCTGCGACTCTGCTGAGGAGTCCTTCTCTCAGAGCTGCGTGGTTCCTGGGTCTCCGAGTCTCAGGATGCCCTTCCTTTGGGACACTGTCCCACCTCAGAGCTGTGTGGTCCCTGGGCTTCTGAGTCCCAGGACACCTTCCCATCTGAGCAGAAAGGCCAGCATAACCATGTCTTGGTATATCAAAAAGCAAAGACAGACGAGGAAGTGGTTCCCCACTGTGATCTGGAAGGCCAGATCTCAGTGGGGAAGGTCTTCATTGACCTTCCCCATCCAATTAAGCCCTCCCTCCCAAAGGCTTCACAAGCGTCACAAATCTTCCCAACCACCAGCATCCAGGCACCCTGCATTCAAACACACGAGCAGGGCAGGGGCTGGGATGGAATCTTACTTTCAAGCACAGAACAGAGACAAGTCCAGTCCATACACTTAACCTTCTTGGTATAGTTTCACTATGTAACCCAGATTGGACTTGATCTCAGTCTCTTAACTGTTAGGATTACAGATACATGATACTAGTTCTACCTAAAAGGCAAACGTTAGGGGTTCAGCAGTTAAGAGTGCTGGTGCTCGCCGGGCGTGATGGCGCACACCTGTAATCCCAGTACTTGGGAGGCAGAGGCAGGCAGATTTCTGAGTTCGAGGCCAGCCTGGTCTACAGAGTGAGTTCCAGGACAGCCCGGGCTACACAGAGAAACTCTGTCTAAAAAAAAAAAAAGAGTGCTGGTGCTCTTGTGGAGGGACCCTTTTGGCTCCCAGAAACCACATGGGATAGTTTACAATGGTCTAAACCTCTAGTTCTGCAGATCTGAAGTCCTCTTCTGGCTTCTGTGGGCACTGATGCACATGTGCATATGCTTACAGACATAGACACAAAATAAAAATAATTTTGAAATGTTAAAGACAAACTTTGTTTCAAACTCTTCAGCTCCTTGAGGGAGATTGCTATTTTTGATGGGTATTTTGCCTACAGGCATATCTGTTCATTAAATGCATGCAGTGCCTGCAGAAGCCAAAAGGGGGAGCCTTGGATCCCCCGGAATGAAGTTACAGATGGCCGTGTGTGGCCATGTGTGTGCAGCCATGTGTGTGCATGGGCTTGAACCTGTGTCCTCGGCAAGAGCAGCCAGTGCTCCTTACTAACTGAGCCACTGCTCTAGCCTGAGCTTGTGACGTGTTATCCTCCTTAGCTAGCTAAGAAAATGGAGATCCGCCGGGCAGTGGTGGCGCACGCCTGTAATCCCAGCACTCTGGGAGGCAGAGGCAGGCAGATTTCAGAGTTTGAGGCCAGCCTGGTCTACAGAGTGAGTTCCAGGACAGCCAGGGCTACACAGAGAAACCCTGTCTCGAAAAACAAAAACAAAAACAGAAAGAGAGAGAGAGAGAGAGAAGAAAGAAAGAAAGAAAGAAAGAAAGAAAGAAAGAAAGAAAGAAAGAAAGAAAAATGAGATCCAGAGAGAGGGGAGCTGATTCATCCAAGGTCAGAGCTAAGGCTGAAAGCATCCTCTGTCTTATTTTGAAGAATCTCTGAGTCTTATCCCTTTCTACCCTGACAACAAACCTCAAAGTAGGTTTTCCCCAGGCTCTATCTAAAATGGCTCCACAGGTAAGGGAGGGAAACAGAGCAGCAGATAAGTCACAGTTAAGGAGATGAGGAGAGACACAGCCGAAGACCAGAAAACCACTTCCAAACTATCAAAGAGCCCAAAGGGAAAAATGGGAGTCTAGAGATTACAACATCCACGGTGTAAAAACAAGTTGTCGGCCGGGCGGTGGTGGCGCATGCCTGTAATCCCAGCACTTGGGAGGCAAAGGCAGGCAGATTTCTGAGTTCAAGGCCAGCCTGGTCTATAGAGTGAGTTCCAGGACAGCCATGGCTATACAGAGAAACCCTGTCTCGAAAAACAAAACAAAAAAACAAACAAAACAAAAAAAAAAGTTGTCAGTTGCCTAGCAGACATGCACTTGATGGTGTTAAATCATTGTTCTGAGACACGGTTAGCCAGGCGAAAGAAGGCAACCAGACAATCCCCACAGCATCCTGAGTATACAGGTGCGCTCTGCTGCACTTGAAGTTACTTAGGGGTAAAAGCAAGTTGAGGGGTGGTGGGAAGGTTCATACGCTTTACACTTCCATATCACTGTTCATCATTGAAGAAATTCGGGACAGGAACCACAAAAGGGCAGGAAGCTGTGAGAGGGCCAGGCTGATTCCACGACAGGCGTCAAATTGGCAGTTAAGGAGACGAGGCCTAAATCTGTTTCCAAGAACTGGGCAATTCCAGGCAAGTCCGGCTGCCCCTCCACCTGGCCCGAGGCAAGGACGATGGGTCGGCAGCAGTTTCCAGACTTCCTCAGCAATAGTTTCCAGCCCCTACGCTGGTAATGGAAGGTCCCCAGGGATGGAGTAAGATAAGGGTCACCTACACCAGAATGCCCCAATGTGCTTTAAATCAGGCCTTCAGCACACTTGGTTGTCTCTCTGTGCTGGTAATGGGAGACCCCGGCATGCTGGACTTCTGCAGAATAAAACACTCTTTGCGCTGACTTACTATTGAGTCTAGGGTATCATTCTTCAGCGAATCATGGACCCTTACACTGGAGGCGGAGCTGATGCAGAGGCCATGGAGGGTGCTGCTTTCTGCCTTGTTCATTGTGACTTGCTAAACCTGCCTCCTTTCTTTTCTTTAAAAAAATTTTTTTTCTGTAAATTGTTTTGCCTGCCTGTGTGTATATCTTCATGAGGGTGTCAGATCCCTTGCAAGTGAAGTTACAGTCAGTTGTGAGCTGTCGTTTCTTGGTGCTGGGGATTTAACTCCGATCCTCTGGACGAGCAGCCAGTGCTCTTAGCTGCTGAGCCATCTCTCCTTCCCATGTTACGTTCCTAGTGAGAACCATTCCGGAGGGGGGAGATGGAATCTCGGTGTTTTGGTTTTCAGTTCCTTTGTGGATGGATAAGGACAGCGAACATTTTTTCCCTGCATGTGTTTTCTAGCCATTTGCACTTCTCCTTTTTAGAACTGCCTGCTCAGTTCATTTTCTCGGGACTTTTGTTTTTCTTATTAACCAGGGAAAGTCACTCTTCCCTGACACAGATCAATGACCTGTGTCAGAATGAGGGCTTGGAGGGGGGACTCAGTCCATTCCTAGAAGATTGAATTCTGTCATCAGCTATACCATGTTTTCTATCTTTTTTGTTGTTGTTTTTGTTTTTTTGGGTTTTTTTTTTTTGGATTTTTTTTTTGTTTTTTTGTTTTTTTTTTCTGAGACAGGGTTTCTCTGTGTGGCCCTGGCTGTCCTGGAACTCACTCTGTAGACCAGGCTGGCCTTGAACTCAGAAATCCGCCTGCCTCTGCCTCCCAGAGTGCTAGGATTACAGGCGTGCGCCACCACGCCCAGCTTTATCTTTATTTTTATATTATTTGTTTATTATATATATATATATGTATATATATATACATATATATACATATATATATACTCATGTGTGAGCATGGGGAAGCTGGACAGCATCTGGTGTCTTTCTCAATTGCTCTCCACCTTTGTGTGTGTGTGTGTGTGTGTGTGTATGTGTGTGTGTGTGTGTGTTTATGTTCTCGCATGTGTGTGCATGCACTTGAGTCTGTGCGTGCACACATACAGACTATGCAGAGGTCAGAGGAGGCCGTGATGAGTTCCTCTCTTTTATCTACCCCATTCCCGTGAGATACATTCTCTCGGTGTGACCAAAGCTCATCCTTTCTTCTAGCAAGGCCTGGCTGGCTGGTCATGTCCCAGGTTCCCTCTTCCTCTCCCCCAGTACAGGCTACAGCCACTCCCACACATGCCTGGCTTTTCATGTCTATGCTGGAATGTTCATGTAAAAATCTAGCCTCGGAGCCTGTCTTAGTTAGGGTTTCTACTGCTATGAAGAGACACCATGACCACAACGACTCTTATAAAGGAAAACATTTAATTGGGGCTGGCTTACAATTCAGCGGTTCAGTCCATTATCATCATGGCAGGAAGCATGGCAGCGTGTGGGCAGACATGGTACTAGGGAGGAGCTGAGAGTTCTGCATCTGGATCCATTGGCAGCAGCCCTGACTGTAGTACCTAGCTTGCTAGGTAGACCAGGGTGGCACTGAACCCACAGAGATGCTCCTGCCTCTGCCTTCTGAATTCTGGGATGTCTGGCTAAGCCTGAAATTCTGGTCCCCTTAGGCATGCACCATCATGCCTCGTTTTCGTAGAGCTGTGGTTGAAACCCAATGTCCTGTGCACGCTAGGCAAGCACATCACCAACAGAGCTACCTCTCCAGCTTGACAAAGGCTGACGGGGTTTGAAAATGTTGCCACTGAAATCCTCCATTTCTGCCGACTTTTTTATTTGTTCCAAGTCCTGGAGGTGGCACCAGCCTGGAATACCCATCAACATGTTTGGGAGTTACTGCTGTGGACAGATCTTCACCCAGAGGTGGACAGACAAACTGCCCTTGGGTCCCACCCTTGCAAGAACCCCATCGAAGCAAGCAAGGTACACCTGCAGGTCCTCGGGTCTCATGCACCCGGGCTCTGATGAGGCCTTTGAGCCACACAGGGCAGCTGGTGTCACTCTTCTGGAACCTTCTCACTCAGCACAGGAAACACCAGACCTCTGGAGTGCTTGGAGCGCCCTCGGGTTCTCACTGAATAAACACATTCCCTAAAAGAGATGCTGAGAATGGGGAAACGAACTCGGGCCTCGTGCCAGCGGGCGTGCCAAGCCCAAAGCAGCCTGGGAAAGCGTCGATACCTGTGTCCAAGTTCGGGGACAGGCGGGAGGTGACTAGACCTTGGTGCTGTTGCCACGGTGCCTCTGGACGGCCAGCTTGGTAGCCACTGCCTTGGCCCCTTTGGAAGGCTGGGTTTTCTTGGCATCCAGGTTCCGTATGTGCCTCTGAACCCACGGCAGCTTGGGGTCAGTACAGATCTTATGGCCCTTCTTGGTGATGAAGCTGTAGAAAAGAAGGGTGGGGTTTAGTTTGAAGTCTTGCGAGGTACAGAGACTAACCTTCCCTTCATGAGGAAGTGAGTGAGTCTCAGGGGCATTAGGATTAGGAAGCCCCTGACATGAGACTTCTCTGGGAATTCTGTGTTTTACCACGGGGGGGGGGGGAGAGGAGGGGACAGCATGGTGGAGTGTGCAGATACACACTCATTCCGTGGCTTCCCTGAGAGACAAAGCCTTTAAAGTATGATGCTGGGTGTGATGGGAGAGATATGGTCTCTATCTGTAGCAGGAAAACCCATCCGAGGAGACAGCTTAGCTGGTGAAATGTCTGCCTTGCAATTGTGAGGGTCCAAGTTCAATCGTCAGCACGGAGGAGGCAGAGGCAGGTGGATTCCCACCCACCCCCACCCCCCTCCACCCCCACCCCCACCCCACCCCCCGACAGCCAGCTAGCCTAGACTTTCCTGGTGAGAAAGCCAGAGATGGCTCAGCAGGGGAAAGTGCCTGCTGCCGAGCCTGAGAACCTAAGTTCTATTGCGGGGACCCACAGGGTAGAATATTACTGTGAAGGAGGTACACAGCATACTTAGTGACACCCAAGACTGGCCTCGGGCCTCCACAGGCATGCACACACGACATAGACACTCATAAGCCTAGCCCATCTACACACACACACACACACACACACACACACACTTTTTTTAAAAGGTAAATGTCACCGGATCACACTAGGCATGGAAACATGACTCCTGGGCACGCTATAGCTGAGAGAGGAGCCTGGGATGCCCCCTTCGGTGCCAGCTCTCAGGGACACTCTGATGTCAGCTGGGGAATATTAACATGACATTCCCACTGGACAGCACAGCTTCAGACACCAGATTATGCTTGTTACCCCAGCTGAAAAGGTGGCTCTGAAGCCACATGGAACCGAGAGGCCTGGGTGGCCATGCGACCTTGAACCTGTGGTCTTACTGGGCCTCAACTACCTTCAGTAAAATGGAAAAAGTCCTATGTTCTCTGTGAGATTGTTTTTGTTTTTGCCATGCTGGGGATGAAACCCAGAGTTTTGTATATGTTAGGAAAGTACACTAATGTTGAACCATGCCCCTAGCCCCTCCCTGGGGGATTCTAGGCAGGGGCTCTACCACTGAGCCACGCCCCCAGCCCCTCCTTGGGGGATTCTAGGCGGGGCTTCACCATTGAGCCACGCCCCCAGCCTTCACTGGGGGATTCCAAGCAGGCTTTCTGACATCGTGTTATGAAGTTGTTGTGAAGACTAGTTAGACGAACGGCATATCATGTATTTCCCTCCGTGCACTGCCTTGCCTACATTTGGCACTTTGTGGACGTCCTTAGCCTCCTGAGTGTTGGAATTACTGGCCTATACCACGTCCTGGTCATTATGTGATGTTGGGCATGGAATCACCCAGAGCTTCATGTATTCGAAGCGAGCTCGCGACCATTGACCTACCTCCCTGCCCTGCTTCCCTAGTTTCCTGGGTAAGGAAGCTAAGTCTGTAGAAGCCTAGTGCCTTCTTCAGAGATGCCCAGGGCAGGACTTCCTCGGGGACCCTGGAGTTCTTAACATTAGATACTCACATGACCCCTGCCTTGGGACAGATACTGCCATTGGCCAACTGGTAGCTAACCACTCGGTTTTCTGGAATTTTCTTGGAAACAAAGGACATGCAGCAAGATGAGGGGATGGTCACGGAGTCTAAAAGGAAAGAGAGGAGCCATGTCAGTCTCCGGCCTGCAGGAGCCATGTCCGTCTCCGGCCTGCTGTCGGCTCGCTCTTAGCTGCAGACACAGAGCCTGTTCTATCCCAGGCCGCTTAGTGCCTCCCCCAGCCCCAGGTTTCTGGGTTCCCTCACCACCCTCCCTTATGACAAACCAGCTATGGCCTTAGAAGCTTTTGCTACCAGCAGCCCCACGCTGGCCCAGAAGTCTCACCTGTGGGGAAGAGGCAGCACGCGCAGGCTACCAGGAGAAGGCTGGCAACGACTGTGGCCGAGCCCGCCATGCTCTGGAGGTCAGGCAGAGCTCAGAGTTCAAAGCTGGGGTGCAGAAAAGAGAGCCTGGAGATATGAGGATGTTCCCTACAGGGCACCCCAATCTCCCTCCCGCTGGCCTTTATATGGACAGCTCAGGAGGTTCTGGTGTCTCTCCCGCCCTCCCCCCCCACCCCCCCACGGACTTCCTCGAAAATCGTTGAGCATTCTGTGGTCTAAAAAAATGGGGAAGTTGTTGCCCGTTTCTTGTCCAGTGGAGTCAGCGATTATTTGGGCAAGAGAAAGCTGGGGGAGGGCTGTCATCCTGCCTGGGCCATCACCAAGGAACAATGGCTTAGATGACTCGGCTCTGCTGCTCACTGTGGGATCCTGGGTAAGTTACTTGGTTCTCTGAGCCTCAGTTTTGTTTTTGTTTTTGTTTTGTTTTTTTGTTTTGGGTTTTTTTTTTTGTTTTTTGATTTTTGTTTTTTTGTTTTTTTGTTTTTTGAGACAGGGTTTCTCTGTGTAACCCTGGCTGTCCTGGAACTCACTCTGTAGACCAGGCTGGCCTTGAACTCAGAAATCCACCTGCCTCTGCCTCCCAAGTGCTGGGATTAGAGACATGCGCCACCACCGCCCGGCAAGCCTCAGTTTTTGCAGATGCATAATGAGTAGAGTCTTCCCTATCTCCCTGCCTTCTGTCCACTCATTCATCCATTGATCTACCTGTCTATCATCTATCCATCCATCCATCCATCCATCCATCCATCCATCCATTCATCTACTGATCTGTCTATCCAACTATCCATCCATTGATCTACCTGTACATACATACATACATGCATGCATACATACATACATACATCTACCTGTCTACCTATCTATCCATCTATCTTCCCACACATTCATCCATTGATCCATCCATCCATCCATCATCCCTCACTCTGCCTGCCCATCCGTCTATCCATCTAAAGGGGACTGAGAAGTACAGAAGCAGGCTCTCTGAGACGACGACTTGTTCCCAGAAGACACTGGAATGAGAAATGATAAGAAGACACAGGGGTAGATATCTAAACAGGACCAGTAGAGGGGAAAGGAGGATCATGGGATCCTATAAAACATCCCAAACTGCATTCATTTAAGGACCTTGAACCTTAGGACCCTTTGCATCCTGAAAGGATAAAGTGGTTACTTTCTTTCTTTCTTTCTTTCTCTGTAGCTTGGTTTTTCTGTAGTTCCCAGAAGTTCAATTCTTTGTCCATGTGGGTAACCAAACCTAGCAATCCTCTAGACAACTATCAGTGCCTCCATGACTGGTCCGTGTGTCATCCATCCATACTTATCCACCCGTTCACCTACTGGTCCATCAATCCGTCCGTCTACCCATTATAGATCCATCCATCTATTCATCCACACATCAAACAAACTTGTATTAAGTATGTGTTTTGGTGGACAGGTATACAGAGATACATGTTTTATCTCTATGCCCATCAAGTCCCCAGTCCTGCGCCCAGCCTTTTTTTGAATAAATAGAAAGTTGATCAGCTCTGAGACTGTTTCCCCTGGGCCAGAGATCTGGGGGATTAGTGCCTGGGGTGCCTAGACCTAGGGCGGGAGCACCAGGACCTCACGAGGTTGAGCCCGGAAGGCATCCAGATACGCTCAGACTCGTTGCCTCTCCTCCCATCTCTCCCCCTGGTCCTCCCTTTTTATTGTTTAGTTATTGGGTTTTTTTTAAAGATTTATTTATTATATGTAACTACACTGTAGCTGTCTCTTGTTTTGTTTTTGTTTTTGTTTTTGTTTTTTGTTTTTTGTTTTTTGTTTTTTTCTGAGACAGGGTTTCTCTGTGTAGCCCTGGCTGTCCTGGAACTCACTCTGTAGACCAGGCTGGCCTCGAACTCAGAAATCCACCTGCCTCTGCCTCCCAAGCGCTGGGATTACAGGCGTGCGCCACCACCGCCGCCCGGCTATAGCTGTCTTTAGACACTTTTTCTTCTCTCTCTGGCCTTGCTTTCTCCAGCCCCAAGATTTATTTATCTATTGAATGTGAGTACACTGCAGCTGTCTTCACACATCTCATTACAGATGTGAGCCGCCACGTGGTTGCCGGGATTTGAACTCAGGACCTTCGGAAGAGCAGTCAGTGCTCTAAACCACTGAACCATCTCTCCAGCCCCGGTTTGGTTTGTTTTAAGATGGGATCTCATGCAGCTCAAGATGACGTTGGGCTCCTGAGTCTCTTGCCTCCCCCACCTCAGTACTTGAACCACAGGAGTCCACTACCATGCCTCGTTTTATTCCATTCTGGGGACCAAACCTGTGGCTTCATGCATGCTAGGTAAGCACTCTCCCAGCTGAGCCACACCCACCAGGGATGCCACACGCTGTCACTGCCTTTCATTAGAGAGCGAAAGAGTCAGTGCTTCCTTACCTGCCTCAGCCTCTGTCTCCACCTCAGCCAGCAGGGAGACACCTGGCACGACAAATGGGAGAAGTCACAGAAATACCCATCATGCACTCAGGGTTCTGTGTGTGTGTGTGTGTGTGTGTGTGTGTGTGTGTGTGTGCATGGGCATGTGTTCGTGAGTGTGCATATGTGTGAGAGAGTGTGTGTGCGTGTGTGTATGTAAGAGAGAGAAGAAAGCGTGTATGTGAGAGAGGAAAGAGAAAGAGAAAGTATGTGTGTGAGACAGCAAGAGCACACACACTCACACACACACACACACACACACACACACATGTGCATTGTCTATAGGTACCTGGGGAGGCTACAAAAGGGCGTTGGGCCCCACGGAACTAGAATTATAACCAGAAGTGGAGTCAAAAGGCAGGTGGTGGTGGCGCACGCCTTTAATCCCAGCACTTGGGAGGCAGAGGCAGGCATATTTCTGAGTTCGAGGACAGCCAGGGCTACACAGAGAAACCCTGTCTCGGGAAAAAAAAAACACAAAACAAAAAAACCACACACTTGGACAGCAAGTACTCACTTGCTGAGCTATCTCCCAGCCCCAGCCCCAGCCCCAAATAATTCCATTTTCTAGTGTCCACCCCAGCCTTTGCTGCTTAGCAATTTGGAGGAGAAGCCCATTGTCACTCTGGGTCCTGATGTAGTAACACGTGGCAGGAAGAGAAGTAGAAAATTAGGGATGTCTGAGGGGAGAAGTGCAGGGCAGGGCAGGGCAGGGCAGGGCAGGGCAGGGCCTAATGTTGTAACCCCAGTGGGCTAGCAAACAGTCATCAGTGGGAGGCCTTGCTGTGGGTGGTGCATCCCCGATTACTAACACCTTTAAGGGGGTTTTCCAAGGCCTTAAAATGCCACCCACTCCACTCCATTTATAGTTGATCTAGGGGAATAGTTTTGGGGTTCCCACCCCTGGCTGTTATTTTGTTTTTGCATGTATGTGTGCGTGGTGTGCAACTGTGTATGTTTGTACCAGTGTGTGTGTGTGTGTGTGTGTGTGTGTGTGTGTGTATGTGGAAGAGAAAGAGAGTATGTGTGTGCATGCACACATGTGTGTGTGTGCTTGTGTGCCCACATGCACACGCACATATATACACAAGCCTGTATGCCTATGGAGGCCAGAGGTGGACAGTGAGTATTCTTCCTCAATGGCTCCCTGCCTTCTCTTATGTGCCAGGGTTCCTTACTGTACCCAGAACCGACTTGTTCAGCTGGTCTCACTGGCCAACTTGCCCCAGGAACCCCCTGAGTTTACTTCCCAAGTGCTGAGATTATATAGATGGGCCACCCCTACGCACAGCATAAACGTGGGTGCTGGGGACTGGAACTCAGGTTCTCATGCTTTCTTGCATTGATGAAGCATTGATGAAGCATTGATGAAGCATTGATGAAGCATTGATGACTCCCACACTCATCGCTACAAAGAGAAATAGGCGGGGAGATGAATAAAGACAGTATCGCCAGGTCAGTAATCCTGGTTCCCTGGATGGGAACCTGTGTCCTTTCTCTTGAGGGGCTGGATGTGTCAGGCAGAGGAGCAGGGTGTGAAGGGCAGGTGAGGAGAGGGGCCTGGTGACACATGCCTATAATCGAGCCCCGGGAAGCTGACTCAGTAAGATTGAAAGTTCAAGGCTAGCCTGGGCTACAGTTCAGCCTGGGCTGTTTAATGAAACAGCTCAAGGAAGTGGATGGAAGGGAATAAAGAAGGAAGAGGAGAAAGAGGAAAGAGAGGAAGTGAGGGAAAGAGGTAAGAGAAAGGGAGGGGAAGAGAGAGAAGGGCTGGACACCGTCCCAGAGACCGAGACAGGACCCCGAGCCCAGTCTCAACCATGCTATAGAACAGTCAGCAGTGGAGGTTCTAAGAAAGAGAAGATAGAAAGGAAGATGCTGATGGGGACATGGTAGTAGGGATGGGAGACTCCATGCCAAAGACTTCCCAACCTCCCAGATCAGAGCCACTAGCAAGAGGACGGATGCTCTACCATAGACACCGCAGACACAGCAGGGGCATGGGACCGACAGCTGCAATGCCACAGACGCAGACCATGGCAGACTGGACATTGCACTTACATTGTCATGCGCTGTCTGAGCTCACTAAAAAGCCAACTCGGGAAGCAGGGCTTCCCTATCCCCCATTTCAGAGCCAAGCATGTGTGTCTCCGTGTCCCTCCGAGAGAAAACACCGTGTCCTTGAGGACAGCGGGAAGGTGACCCATTTCCAACAGAGGTCCCCAATGTTCGTTCACACCACCCACACTGCCACCGAAAGTGCTGAGGCAGGAGACAGAATCTGGAAGTTCACACATGAGAAGAAAGTTCAACGGGGAACCCCGGGTGTCTGCCTCAGCCTCCCCAACCAGTTTCTGAGAGATGGCTCAGTGGTTAAGAGCACTGGCTGCTCTTGCAGAGGACCCGGGTTCAATTCCCGGCAAGCACGTGGTAGCTCGCAACTGTCTGTAACTCCAGTTCTGGGAGTGGGTGGGGGAATCCAATGCCCTCTTTAGATTCTGTGGGGCACCCGGCGTTCACAAATAAATCTAATTCTAAATCAACTGTGTGTGTGTGTGTGTGTGTGTGTGTGTGTGTGTGTATGTGTGTGTTCGCTCGCGCGCACGCTCCTGCGAATGCATGAGACTAGAAGACAGCGTTAGATAGATCCCCTGAAGTCGGGATTACAGGTCATGAGCCACCATGTGGGTGATTAGATATGAACTCATGTCCTCCACCAAGACGGTTTGTACTCTTAACCACCGAGCTGTCTCTCCAGCTCCAGTAACTAGTTCTTTAATTTGGAAACCCTACTTGATGGGAAACTCTGCTGTTCCCTGGACTCTTGCTCGGTAACTCCAGCCTGCTGCCTCCTTGGGCTTCTCTGGTTGGTTTCTGCTGGATGTTTTGAGCACCTGCTTGGACCGTTTGTGTTTTCTTTCTCTTTTCTCTTGCTCGTACTTCTGCTTTCTACATAGTCAGTAAACTCACTCATTCAAAGCCAAAAGCATGGCGGCCCTCAGGCCTTTCAGAACGTGCAGGCAGAGGTTTGGGCTCTTAGAGTGAAGGGAAGCAGGGTGAGAACAGAGCCCTGGTTGCCTAGGAAACTACTAGATTCCTTAGAAACTCATTTCCATTCACCCGCCTTATTATTGATGGGAGGAAAGGGAGGTTCGCTACCTTTCCTAGGAAAGGTGGCGCTCATATGTGGACCGTGAATGTCTTCCGTATGTGAGACTCAGCCTTGATATCACGGACCCCCACGGACACTGTGAATTCCACAGGTAAAGCGAAAGTCTCAAGGAGACACTGAATAAGCGTTGTTTAAAATGCAAGGTTCAGTGTATACCCTTTTGAGTAATCGCTGTCCCTGAGGGAACAAAGCTGTGAATTTCCCTGGCCGGAAAGGATGCTAATCTCAGGGCAGCTCTATCTTTGCTTCTTCTTTTGATCTATTTCTCAGGTATTTCTGAGATCCGGAGCTATATGCAACCAGGCAAGAATGTTTATTAAAGATTCATTCCTTAAACTACAGTACTGGCCAAAACACCTCGGTTCTAGGCGCCATCGCTTTGCTTAGTAGTCTACATACTTCTATGGATCTTTTGTGGCTATGCTAATGAGAGTGGCACTGACATTGGGAGACTCTGATTTAACACAAAGATCTCAGGTTCCCTCAGAGAGAGCCAGGTGATAATTAGGTTACTCACTGAATCTCATTAAGACCTAAAGAGTCAGGTTTGCAGTCCGTTTACGGATGTCCCAGAAATGTTTCCTACCTGGCTGATTTTACATTTCCTCTTGGTAAATGGTTATTGCTAATTGTCTTTTGTGCCCGCTGTACTGAATACATTCTTTGATATGTAAAGATCTCATGTTTATAATGCTCTGGCTGAGTGTAACTGGTCGCACTCAGACACCAAATACACGGAGATTCTACACCTTTCCTGTGTCCTGGTGTTCTGTTTGCCACGCTGCCTGGAACCCGTACTTTCCTGCTTAGAAAAAGAATCCTAGCCCCGACTTCGAGAGAATGTGGTCCGCAACACCTTGATATCAAGGCAACTGCATCGGGTTAATGAGACCAGAGATCTGGTGACGCAGCAGGGTCCACGGCAGATGTGAAGGGAAGGAGTTGGGGACAGCACAGCTGGCTGAAGCAACATGAGGGAGGAAAGGTTTATTTGAGCCCACTGCTTCAGGGGGTCACAGTCCATTGTGGTGAGGACAACAGATGGTAAGGGGGTCCTGTTCCTGTTGCCAACCTTGCTGATGGGGTGGGGGTTGCGTGGTTGGACTTGAATGGGAACAAGAAAAAGTGCAGCTGCCTTCTCTAGAGGGGCCATCTAAGACCACCAAAAATCAGAGATAGTTACATTACGACTCATAACAGTAGCAATGTTACGGTTATGAAGCAGCAACAAAAATATCTTCATGGTGTCCGATGGCTGTATTAAAGGGCCCTGGAATTAGGGAGGTTGAGAAGCACTGCTCTAGAGGGGATAGACCTTGATAAACCCACAGAAGAGGGAGGTACAAACTCTGAGCCGCCCAGCTCAGGGTCCTAGTCCCATCTGCTGTTGGGGACTCTGTTCCCAGCGTTAACATGTTTCAACGTGATAAACTCAAATGCGCAACATTGAGAGGCAAGCCCTCCAGCTGGGGGCTGGTCTCAATGGACAAGAGGACAAACATGAATGTCAGCGTCCACATCAAAAGGAGGGCATGCTGTGCATGTGCGTGTGAACCCAGCTCCTGGGGGCAGTGATTGAGCTGCAGGGTGGGGGGGGGACCACCAGCACTCACTGGCCAGCCAGCCTAGATAAAGAACAGAGAGCTCCAGATTCAGGGAGAGATCCTATTTTACATGCCAAAGCAGACCTGGCCCCCAGGGTTCTCCCAGCATCCCGAAGCCCCTACCTGTTACTAGAATCTACCCTGAACTTTCCAGCCCAGGGGCTGCACTTCCTATCCTCAAGGGATTCCTTTTCTTTATCAAGTACAGAGCCAGGCGTGGTGACTCACTCCTGTAATGTCAGCACCCAGAGCAAGAGGATGGATTAAAGTTTGAGGTCATCTTGGATTACAGAGTGAATCCGAGTCTATCCCAGGCTACAGTGGGGAGACACTATCTCTTTAAAGAGAGAGAGAGAGAGAGGAAGGGAGGGAGGGACCTGGAGAGATGGCTCAGTGCTAAGGAGTGCTTACCGCCCTTGCAGAGGACCAGAGTTTAGTTCCTAGCCCCTACATTGGCTGGCTTACAGTCACCTACAACTCCAGCTCCTGGGCTTCTGACTCCCTCTTCTGGCCTCCGTGTGCACTGCACCCATGTGCACGCACACATATACATACATAAAAAATAAAAATACAGAAAATCCAAAACCACTGCCTAGTCTGTGCCACTCAATTACATCAACGCAAAGTAGACGACGACCCTGTTAAGCTACTGTTTACAAATACCTGAGAGAAGATATTTAAAGAAGAAAAGGTGGTAGGGCGAGGTAGTGCACACCTTTAATCCCAGCACCCACAAGATAGAGGCAGGCAGATCTCTGTGAGTTCAAGGCCACCCTGGTCTACAGAATCAGTTCCAGGACTGCCCGGGCTACACAGTGAGACTCTATCCTAGACACACCCTGCCCCCTCCCCAAATAAAGATGAGAAGGGTTATTTTGCTCACAAATTTGGCAGTTGCCCTCCATGGTCTCTTGGTCCCAGAGCTTTAGGTCTGAGGTGAGGCTAAATGTCATGACTGAGGAATCATGGGATGCAGAGAGGCTGCTCACCTCCTGGTAGTCAGGAAGAAGGGGAACACTGGACGGGGTGAAGGGCAGATGGGGCTGAAGGCCAGGCCCCCGGAGACCTCCTTACTCCAAGCAGGTCCATGGTCACCGCCTCCCCGTGGCCTACTGCAACCTGGGTTTTGTCTTTGTTTTTTGAGGGTTTTTGCTTTTGTTTTGTTTTATTCAAGACGGGGTCTCACTGTGTAGCCCTGGCTGGCCTGGAATTCACTCTGTAGACCAGGTTAGCCTCAAACTCAGAGATCCACCTCCCTCTGCTTCCTAATGCCAGGATTAAAGTTACACAACACTATACCCAGCTTTATGCTTTCTTTTAAATATTTATTTATTTATTTATTTATTTATTCATTTATTCATTTATTCATTTATCATTTAGTTAGTGCTAGAGTTCTTTACACATTCGTTTAGTTAGTTTGTGTTGGAGTTCTTTACACATTTATTTAATTAGTTAGTTAAGTTAGTTTGTGTTGAGTTCTTTTTTTTTTTTTTTTTTAAAGATTTATTGGGCTGGAGAGATGGCTCAGCGGGTAAGAACACTAACTGTTCTTCCAAAGGTCCTGAGTTCAAATCCCAGCAACCACATGGTGGCTCACAACCATCTGTAATGATATCTGACCACCTCTTTTGGTGTATCTGAAGACAGCAACTGTGTACGCATATATAATAAATAAATAAATCTTTAAAAAAAAAGATTTATTAATTGCTATACATAAGTACACTGCAGCCATCTTCAGATACGCCAGGAGAGGTCATCAGATCTCATTACAGATGGTTGTGGAGCCACCATGTGGTTGCTGGGATTTGAACTCAGGGACCTTGGGAAGAGCAGTCAGTGCTCTTAACTGCTGAGCCATCTCACCAGCCCCTGTGTTGGAGTTCTTTATACATTTATTTGTTTAATTAGTTAGTTAGTTAGTTAGTTAGTTAGTTAGTTAGTTAGTTAGTGCAGGCATTCTTTGCACACATGCCACGGTGTGCACGTGGAGGTCAGAGGACGATCTGTGTCTGTTCTTTCCTCCCACCACATGAAGCAGGCATATTAGCTAAGGCCTCTACCCGCTGATCCATCTTGCTGACCCCTCTACTCAACAGCTGGTCCATCAACGGCTCTACATCCTTGCTACATCCCCCGGGCTTCCATTTACACGCAATACCCCAAATAACCCAACAGTAGAATCCAGATCGTGAGGGGCTCTGGGCCAGGGAATCTGTTTGACGGCACAGAGTCCTTTTGTAAAGTGGCTGCTTCCGAGAGACTCAGACGAGTCATGGAGCAGCCCGGGAGAGCCTACCGAGCCGGCTTGGAGGCAAACCTACGTGGCGTTTGATTTGGTTCCTAAGATTAAACAAAAAATTGGAAAATAACGAGCACGTCAGGGAAACTGGGAACTTGCATTCGTAGGAATGTGAACGCCATGACAACATGGAAACATTTCACACTTCCTCAAAGTTAAGAATAGAGTTTTGATATGACTCAATCTTACTCCGACTCTCTAGCCCAGCAAATAAAAAACAAAATGCGCATTCGCCTGGAAAACTTGCACATTAATATTCACGGCTGCAGTTTCGTAGCTGCTAAAAAGGGAGTAGGAAAAACTTTGCAATAGTATGCACAGCGGAATATTGTTGCCCCGTGAAAGGGCATCTAAGGTGCCGATGGATGCTACACGGCGGGTGAACCTTGAGACCATCCCCCTCAGTGACAAGAGCCAAGCGTGAAGGCCACGCTATTCCATCTGAAAGACATAATTGGAGGAAACACTTCTCAACCTTTTGGCTAAGCTCAAGAGAAGAAATAGAACAGGAAAATCCATAGAGATGGACTGGGGTGAGGCAGGATTTCTTTTGAGGGGTAATAGAATATTCTGGAATTAGACTACGGTTATAATATGTTCACTGTTTGTGACTATCCCACTCAATATACACTATTTTATCTTTCGAGATTTTTTTTTCTTATATTTTATTTATTTATTTTGTGTGTGTGCCAGGGGGCGGGGAGAGCCAACGTGTGCCACGTCACAGGTGTGGAGGTCAGAAGAAAACTTGCAGAACTGAACGAAAACAATTCCCTCCTCTCCTTTTTTTCTTCTGTTTATTGTTTGTTTGTTGGAGACAGGGTCTCACTTGGAAGCCCTGGCAATCCCAGAACCCACTCTATAATCCAGGAACCCTCAGTCCAGCTCCTCAGTTCCCTCCTCCTAACGTGGGGCCGGAGGACTAATCTCAGGTGTGCAGGGTTGGCCGCAAGTGCCTTCGCCTGCTGAGCCATCTTGTTGGCCTCGACCTACCCTTTTAGAAAATCCTTCCTGTCGGTGGCAATGGCGCTGGGGAATTACACCCAGGTCAATTCTCCATCACCAAGCTGTAGTTACAGCGGTCAATTTATACCGTGAAGGATAAAACGGTGAACCCTATCTTTGTAGGCTTTTGTAAAAGAAGTAGAAAAGACAGGATGCTAAGGTTGTTTTTAACAAAATATTTGTGTGAATAGCTGGGCCTGAAAGCCTTTATTCAAGCCACACCCAAAGTGAAAGGCCTGGTCGATCCCCAAGCTGGCCCAGCTTGTACCCAACAGTCTCACCAGACTGGAACCTGGCATGGCCCGTGAAGGCAGGAAGCATGGGCATCTCCCTCACCCTTCCCAGAGCACAAGCGGGGCTCTGGGCAGAGGAGGAAGCTTCTAGCAAAAGACCCTGTGGCGAAGTCGGTGGGATGCTAACTCGTCACCATCCTCTTTCGTCGGTCTCCTCCTGCTCCCTCTCTCTTTCTGTCTTATGAGATGGAGTCTCTAGATCCAGTCCAGCTTATGATCCTCCTGCCTCAGTCTCCTGATTGCTAGGACTACAAATACGCCAGTGTCTTATCTGGCCCTGTTCTTTTGAGTCCTCAGTGGTCTTTTGTGTGCCTCGGGGCCCTCTTATTCTTGCTGGCCAATTTTATGTCAAACCCCACTCCATGAAAGGAAATGAAGATGGGGGTGTGGCTCAGTGGTAGAGCCCCTGCCTAGAATCCCCCAGGGAGGGGCTGGGGGCGTGGCTCAGTGGCATGGCCTTTGTATGTGTGAGGCCCTGAATTCACTCCCCAGCACTAAAAATAAATTTAAGTTAGAAAAGAAAAACAGATTTTCAAGCCAGGCAGTGGTGGCACAAACCTTTGATCCCAGCATTTGGGAGGCAGAGGCAGGCAGATTTCTGAGTTCAAGGCCAGCCTGGTCTACAGAGTGAGTTCCAGGACAGGCAGGGCTATATGGAGAAACCCTGTCTCGAAAAACAAAAAAAAAAAAAAAAAAAAAAAAAAAAAAGACAGAGATTTTCCTTGAAGTTGCTCTATTGTTGAGCCACGCCCTAGCCCCTCACTGGGGATTCTAGGCAAGCTCTTCTCTGCTGAATTATATCACTCAGCCTAATCACTAGTTTCTTATTTGAAGGGGGGGTGGAACATTTAGACAGATTCAGACATAGGAGAAAGATGGGGGAAAGGAGAAGGTCATTTACATAGGAGGAGCCTGGCCTGGAGTGGGGCCCTTTATTCGGCCTCAGAATAAACCACCCCTTTCCAGGCTGCAGTCTCATCCTCCAGCTCCCAAGCCTAGGAGACAATGAATGTAGCTGTGGAAGCTGAGTCAACAATCCGGTATAGCGGCAGCCCAGGAAATGGGCTCAGTGCCGTCCACAGAATGTCGACCTACACAGGAGGAGTGAATTAGGACATCTTCAATGGCTGCTCAAGCCGGGTACAGAGATGATATTTCCTAGTGTGACCCAGAGTCTGTGATCCTAGCCCGGGGGCTGCTGAGGCAGGAGTCCTGGGCGTGCTAGGCTCTGCTTCAGAGGGAAACACTGTCCAAAAACAAACTAAAGCCGGCCAGTGGTGGCCACATACCTTTAATCCCAGCCCTCCTGAGGCAGTTTGAAGCCAGCCTGGTCTACAGATGGAGTTTCAGGACAGCCAGGGCTACACAGAGAAACCCTGTCTCAACCCGGCCACCTCCACCCCCACATACAAACAAAACAAAACAAATCCAAACAATAAACAAACAAACCAACACAATAACCCTACATCAGAAATAAATGGAGAGAGTCGGGGAGAAATAGGGAATGGGGCGGTGCAGGCTCCTAGGTGGGAGGACCCAGTGGAGATCAGGCTTACCAGGAAGAGTGGTACTCCACGGGGATCTCAGGCTGCAGACAGCACCAGCTAGGTGCTAGCCTCAGGTGCCTTTTGGTTCCTGGCTAGCCTTCTCTCCCAAGCTGGGAAAGACATCTGGGTGAAACTTACAGAAAGGTGCTAGGGAGAGAGACGGGACAGAGGTAGGAGGCACAGGGGCTGAGGGAGGAGAACTGGTGAAGGAAAACAGACTGGTGTTACGATAGCTTGTGACATCCTTTCCTTGCTCTCAGACAGACAGACAAATACAGACAGACGCTCGTGCGCGCGCGGCACACACACGCACACACACACACACACACACATACACACACACACACACACACACACACTCTCCCAGGGTATTGGGCACAGGGGGAGTCCTGCAGACCACTTACCTGGAGGTGACCCCGTGACAGCTTAGACACCAAGTTCAGAAGTGGTCTTCTTGACTTACTCAGATCCAGAGGTGCAGAAGAAGAGGTGGGGCCTCCCCCAGAGGGTGCAGAAACCCAGGAATTTGCAAAGACCTGCAGGAGGTTGGCCGGCCCTCAGCAAACAGACTTACACTAAAATGGCTGCATGAGGTGAGAGCTGCCCTTATCATGGGGTGCACCGTGAGCCTCTCTAACGATCTTCTACCCCACATACCCCAAGCTCAATCCAGGAAGGGGCGTGGCCCCAGAGAGGGGCCGGGAGGAGGCCCAGACAGCAGCTATCTGAGTGCCTTGCCCTTTGGCCTTTCTATGGGAGGGTTGTCACGGGCTCACTGTGAACATGGACAAGAAACCCAGATAGCGACCTCATTTGGCGGTATCTTTAACCAGCTAACCCAGCCACGATATTCAAAGAGACGTGCAGCCCCCAATGGACTCTTTTGTCCATTTCAATATCATGTTCCATCTCTCCCTGGAGGTCCAAGCAAACAGCAGAGATCTGGAGAGATCAAGTTCAAAGAAAGAGAAGGACAACAACCGGGGGGAGCAAAGCCACACTGACAGGAGTCACGCTGAAAGATGGGCGAGCCCAATCCAAAGCAACGCGCACGCATCCACAGGCGCATGTGTGTGTGCGCTTGTGTGTATGGGAGTGTATGTGTGTTTCAGGGTGCATACGGGAATCAAGGCCAGCCTCAGGGGTCACCCACCTGGTTTTGTTTTGAATTTTTACATCTATGTATGTCGGTATGTAGGTACTTTATGCGTGAGTGTGTGCACATGTGTGCACATGCATGACTCTGTGTATTCTCTCAAATGCATGCCCCAGTGTACATGGGGGGGATTAGAGAACAACTCATGGGAGTCAGCTCTCTCCTTCCACCATGTGGGTCCCTGGGATCAAGCTCAGGTCACCAGGCTTAGCTGCGAGTTCCTTTACCTGCTGAGCCATCTTACCGGCCCCATCTTGGTTTTTTTGTTTGTTTTTGTTTTTTATCTTTCAGTGACAGTGGGACTGATTAATTCAGCTGGACTGGTGGTTGGCCAGTGAGCGCCAGGGATGGACTGCATCCTTCTCCCTGGAGCTGGGATTACATGTATGTACATGGTGGCTCATGGGGCCAGGAGTTTCTACATAGATTTGGGCTCAAACTTGAGTTCTAATGACAAGAGGTTCACAAAGTGAGCTGTCTCCCGACCCCACAGAATGCCCTTGGTAGGGGTCCTTGATGGCAATTCAAGCCTCAGAGGACGGAGTCCCAGCCTTCCCATGAGGGCTCACTACTTTGCTTCCCCTCCCTTCTTCTGATCTCCCTCTGTTTCCCTTCTTCTTCTTCTTCTTCTTCTTCTTCTTCTTCTTCTTCTTCTTCTTCTTCTTCTTCTTCTTCTTCCTCCTCCTCCTCCTCCTCCTCCTCCTCCTCCTCTTCCTCTTCTCCCTTCTCCTTCCTCTTCCTCCTCTTCCTCCTCTTCCTCTTCCTCTTCTCCCTTCTCCTTCTTCTTCCTCCTTTTCCTCTTCTTCCTCCTTCTTTTCCTCTTCCTTCCCCTCCTCCTCTTTCCCCTCTTCTTCCTTCCTCTCCTCCTCTTCTTCCTCTTGTAATTTTTTATTTATTTTTATGTAAGTATACCATAACTGTCCTTAGACACAGGGCATAGGGTCTCATTGCAGGTGGTTGTGAGCCACCATGCCGTTGCTGGAAATTGAACTCAGGACCTCTGGAAGAGCAGTCAGTGCTCTTAACTGCTGAGCCATCTCTCCAGCCCTCATCCATTATTTTTTTTAATTGCATTTATTCATGCATGTGTGTTTGCACGTATGCATCCCCTGGCAAGCACGTGGAGATCAGAGGACAACTTAGAGGAAACCATTTTCTTCTCCTACCCCTGGGATCCTGACGGAGGATCAACCTTAGGTTGTCAAGGTGGGTGGCAAGCACATCCACCTGCTGAGTCATTTCTCTCTTTCTCTCTCTCTCTCTCTCTCTCTCTCTCTCTCTCTCTCTCTCTCTCTCTCTGTGTGTGTGAGTGTGTGTGTGTGTGTGTGTGTGTGTGTGTGTATTTCAAGACAGTGTTTTTCTATATAACTGGTTCTGTAGACCAGGCTGACCTTGAACTCAGGACCTCTGGCCTGCCTCTGCCTCCTGAGTTCTGGAATTAAAGTTGTGCGTCATGCCGGGCAGTGGTGCTCCACAGTGCCCAGCCACTTCTCCCTTTCCTTAGCAGAAAGTCTCAGTACGAGATGAAGGGCGGGCTCCTTATGAGCGTTACAGTCCAAGTGTGCTCATCTTCCAGCCGTTTACAAGCACATAGCGTGCTTTCCGCTCATGGGGAAATTCTCCTTCACTGTGGATTTCTGTCATTACATCTTCTATAATGTCCCTTGAGCACAATGATCTTCCTCATGAGGGTTGCTACAGAAAGTCTGCTTCTTAGCCGCAGTTGGCTGTGAGGACTGCAAATGACAGACAGAGACGCTTTCATTTTGTTTCCTTTCTCCTTCCTTCCCTCTCTCCCTGTTCCGCTCCATTCCTCTCCCTCTATCTTCGATACAGGGTCTCCTTATATAACCCAATCTGGCCTGGAACTTGCACTCGTCCACCTCAGCCTCTTAGATGGTAGGATTACAAGGGCTCCCCACAAAGCCTGGCCCTGAAGCACCCATTTTAGACACAATACCATAGCAAGACCTAGGTGTCTACTGGACAAACACATGCATAATCCATGGACAAATATAACGATAAAGTCTACACAGCAGAGTCAAACAGGGCCACTCCAGATCCTGGGTCTACCAGCCTTGGTGTTATCGTTACCCACCAGAGGTGTCCAGAGGGGCAAAGAATGCACTGCTGTTTATTGAGGTCCTGGCTCTGTGCCTGTGTGCAATAAACATTAATTAAGGCACCACGTGTCTCCAAGTACAAAGAACTGTTTGGAACCAGGGAGAGATTCAAGAAACTTCAGGAAGGGGCAAGAAAAAGCTACCAGGCAATTGGGGTACTTTGAGACAGGCATGGCAGAGAAGCTGGAGAACAGAGCCTCCAGGAGATGAGAGAAGAAATGAGTTAGGGGCAGCAACTGTGGTCCTTCACCACCCCGCGTCCCACACTGTCGGCTCCAAATGCAACTGGAATATCATTGCTTGAAGCTCTTCAACATTTGAGTATCCATAATTCTAGCAATTGGGAAGCAGAAACAGAGTCAGGCATTCAAGGTCATCTACATACTAAGGTATGTACAAGGTAGCTACATACTAAGTTCGGGGCAATGCTGGGGTATGTGAGACCCTGTTTGAGAAAAAAAAAAAAGCAATTACAATACTGTAGAGGAATTCTAATCCAGCAACATGACCACTTTTGCAAGGGACTCCATCCAAAGATCTTCTAGGTCTGTGAGATCCAGCTGGAATGACACACCTTTAATCTCCTTAGCTGCAATACAGAGACACCATTAATACACACCTTTAATCCCAGTCAATAGAGGTAAAGTTAGTTTGTAGAAAAAAGTAGCCATGTTTGAAGGTGACATCTAATTGAGGGGCAGACAAAGTGATGGATCAGAGAAAGATTTGACAGAGTCAGAGATAGAATACACCCAACTCACACAAGAAAAAAGAGGTGACTTAAGAGGGCAGCATGGAGAGAGAGAGAGAGAGAGAGAGAGAGAGAGAGAGAGAGAGGAGTTTTACCAGACAGTTTTAACAGTTTTACAGGGACAGGTTGCAGGTGGAGACAGAACAAGCTAGAGAATGAGAAGGAGCCAGAAGATTAGAACAGATTGCCATAGTTAGTTTGAGGCCAAGCAGAGCAATTCGGTCAGAAGCTGAGAGAAACCAGTTTGAATCAGTCAGCCTTGAAAGGAGTTTGGGCCAGAACAGCTAAGCTAAACCAGACAGCCAGATTTCAGAAAGAACTAGAAAAGATGAACTTATTCAGAAGTAAGTCTCTGAGACAACAATTACCTCTGGTGAATAAAAGTTACTTTTACACTACAACACAAAAAATTACTGGCAAATGCCTGGGTAGGTCTTGGTTGACAGAAAGATGAAATGGGCTGGTGAGGTGATGATAAATATTTCTAGCATGATTCCAAGTTACAGATTTGAAGTCCTTTTTTTTTTTTTTTTTTTTTTTTTGGTCTTTTGAGACAGGGTTTCTCTGTGTAGCCCCGGCTGTCCTGGAACTCACTCTGTAGACCAGGCTGGCCTCGAACTCAGAAATCCACCTGCCTCTGCCTCCCAAGTGCTGGGATTAAAGACATGCGCCACCACCACCCAGCCAGATTTGAAGTCCTTAATTGGTTTTGGAAAGAGCAAAGATGTCCTCAAACCTGAATTTCTAATCCTCCCGTCTCTACTTCCCGAGTTCTGGGATCCCAGGCATGAGCCACCATGCCTGGTCTCTGAGGTACTGCACACACAGTTTGTATCTCTTTTCTAAGGCTGGAGCTAACTCTGCAGAAGGCTTTGCTGAACCTGAAGGAAAGCAGACCATGGCTGTTGGAGTAGGTGGAGGAGGAAGCTGCTGCTCACATCATGGTGGACAGGAAAAAGCGTAAGGCAATGGTACATGTGGCTTTTATTTCTTCAGATGCAGAGATGAATGTGTGAATGCGTGGCTTGGGCTAAGCATTTCTAACTATCCTTAGACTTGGACCTGGAAGCTTCTAGCTTCTCTAATCTTCTGAAAACCTAGACCTTGAGGGCTTCCGCTTCAAGCCTGTCTGCTCACCTGGGCCTAGAGTGTTTCAGCTGTCAAGACTCACTGCTAAACACCGGCTGGCTGGTTCAACTCAGCATTTCTGGTTCAAACTCCTCTTGAGGCTGACTGGTTCAAATTGGCTTCTCTCAGCCTCTGACTGAATTGTTATGCTTGGAAGAACTGCCTCTGAACTCCATTGGGGATCGGTTCTAATGCTTTGAATTAATGAGGAATCTGCACGTCCAAACACTGAAGGTCCTTGTCCCCAACTGGTTTTTGATCATTGCCCAATGGCCAATGGTAGGGCAGAGATAGAGGGGCAGAACTTTTAGATTGCAAGGGCCAAGAACTGGGAGAAAGAAAGAGAGAGAGACTCACCATGACTCAGGGGAGAAGGATGGGATATGGGAACTACAGGAGAGAAAGCCCAACCAGCAATGTAAGAATTTGGGCAAGTAGCCACTGGCCACTTCCCCAATTGGGCCTAGGGTCATAGGGGAAGGTTTAGGAGTCTCAGGAGTACTGGAGGAGAGCATTTGCTAGCAGGGGAAGGTTTAGGAGTGCCCAGCCTATGAGCTAGTCATGGCATATCATTAATGAACTGTGCGTGTGCGTGTGTGCGCGCGTGTGCGTGTGTGCGTGTGTGCGTGTGTGTGTGTGTGTGTGTGTGTGTGTGTGTGTGAGATTCATGAATCCAGATTGCTCTGGGCAGGTGCACGTGTGTGATCTGCTGGGAGCCAAAGCAGTGCGGCTTAGCTAAACTCGCCCTTACAGAACTCCATGAGCTGAACTGTTCTGCTCTGAACTGAAATCAACCCTCTCTCCCTCACTGCTCTTAAGGAACCTCTTTTCCCCGTCTGTCCTCGTGAGAGTTGGGCGTATCCCATCTCTTAACTCATTCTGTCAAATCTTTCTCTGATTTGCCACTTTGCCCCTCTATTAGATGTCACTGTTTGGGATTGCAGGTGCATACGAAAGGCGTGTATTCTAGCCAAGGGGATCCAAAGATGTGTACTAAGGGTATGTCTGTATTCCAGCTAGATCATGTCTTTGGATGTGACCCCTTGCCAGAGCGGCCCTGTTGCTGGATTAAAATTCCTCTACAGGGCATTACAGGGCTTTGAATAAGAAATGTCTCTCATGGGCTCACGTGTTTGAACACTCGGTCTCCGGTTGGGAAGGTTCTAGAACCTTTAGGAGATAAAGCCTTGCTGGAGGGAGAACATCACTCAGAAGTAAGAGGGCGAGAGGGTTTGTAGCCTCAACCACTTCACACCCTCCCTCTCAGCTGCTTCCTGGGCATGGTGGCACCTACTTGTAGCTATAGCCCTGGGGAAGCAGAAGCAGTTAGATCCCTGTGGATCAACGTCCAGATAGCCTAGCCTGAGGGATGAACTGGCAAACAGCCCCGTTTTGAAGGAGAGAGAGAGAGAGAGAGAGAGAGAGAGAGAGAGAGAGAGAGAGAGAGAGATTTTTTTAAAACAACAAAGAGCATTTGAAGAAGGATGCCTGAGGTATACACACACACACACACACACACACACACACACACACACACACACCTGAAGGAGAGAGAGAAAGGGAAAGGGAAAGATACACAAACATAAGGAGAGTCTGAGGCTGTCGAATTGGCTCAGCAGGTAAAGGCATTTGCCACCAAGCCTCACGATCTGAGTTCAACCCCTGGGCAGGAGGGAACCGACTCTTGCAAGTGTCTGACTTCCACACACTTCCCAGGGCACACAACCCACACACAGACACACAAAACAAGTCAATACATGTAAACATAAGAGGATATGCCCTGGGCTGGAGAGATGGCTCAGTGGTTAAGAAAACTGATTGTGCTTCCAGAGGTCCTGAGTTCAATCCCCAGCAACCACATGGTGGCCCACAGCCATCTGTAATGAGATCCCATGCCCTCTTCTGGTGTGTCTGAAGACAGCGACAATGTATTCATATACATAAAATATAATAAATAATTCTTTTTTAAAAAAAAAAAGAGGATATGTCCTATTGTTTAACTAGAAAGATTCACACGTAGATGTATGTACAAAGAGAAACCAAAATTGTTAGGAGTAAAAGAAGAAATGAGGGGCTGGAGAGATAGCTTAGTGGGTAACAAGACATGCCGCTCCCCAGAGGACGCGAGTTCAAGTCCCCGCACTCATACCCACAGCAACCAGGGCTTCTGATGCCCTCTTCTGATCTCTGTGGATACTCATGTACACACACACACACACACACACACACACACACACACAGACATACACACTTAATTTGGGGTAGAGGGTGTTTTGTTTTGTTTTGTGTTTTGAGACAGGGTTTCTCTGTGTGGCCCTGACTGTTCTGGAACTCAGTCTGTAGACCAGGCTGGCCTTGAACTCAGAAATCCGCCTGCCTCTGCTTCCCAAGTGCTGGGATTACAGGCGTGCACCACCACTGCCCGGCAAATTTAATTTTTAAAAAGAGAGAAAAGTAGACATTCTACATTATAGTTGGAGATATTAGTACAGCTCTCCCTGTAACTGAGAAAGCCCCCTACTCAAGACACAGAGATAAGTGGATTTTTGGTGAGTTTAAGGCCAGCCTGGTCTACAGAAAGAGTTCCAGGACAAGGGCTATACAGAGAAACCCTGCTACAAAAAACAAACAAACGCCGGGCAGTGGTGGCGCACTCCTGTAATCCCAGCACTTGGGAGGCAGAGGCAGGCGATTTCTGAGTTCGAGGCCAGCCTGGTCTACAGAGTGAGTTCCAGGACAGCCAGGACTACACAGAGAAACCCTGTCTCGGAAAAAAAACAAAAACCAACCAACCAAACAAACAAACAAACCGGGCGTGGTGACACATGCCTGTGATCCCAGCACTTGGGAGGCAGAGGCAGGTGGATTTCTGAGTTTGAGGTCAGCCTGGTCTACAGAGTGAGTTCCAGGACAGCCAGGGCTATACAGAGAAACCCTGTCTCAAAAAAAAACAAAAAACAAAAAACAAAAATAAAGCCCAAAATCCCCCAAAACCAACCAACCAACCAAACAAACAAACAAATAATAACAAAAATGTCATCAGGTTGGAGGACCAGGAAAGTGAACACGTTACCAGGATAAGATGGGGCGATTTGGGAGCAATGCCTGAGGTCCACATTTGTTGTGGGGGCAATGATGTGAGCCTTGCAGACGGCACACTGACAATCTTAAACCGAACATTGCAAAAACTAGCGGCCAATGCTCTTGACTACGATGCCCCTGTAACTCAGGCAAATCTCCCTCTTCCTCTCACCTTCAGCCTGAAAAGGGAAGGAATGAGATTAGACAGATTTTGGTTAATCAGCCTCATGTCCACAGGGTTTTGTTTCTTGGGAAAACAGAGAGGTTGAAAGAGTCTCTGGTAGCTCATTGAGACCAGCCTCAGATTCCCTGTTGGTAAGCATAACTTGGCACTCTGTCCTCCAGTCCCCAAGGGCAGGGTCACAGGCGCACAGCACCCCCCCACCCCCCACCCTCACGCCCCCACCCCCCACCCCCCCACCCTCACGCCCCCACCCCCCCACCCCCCACCCCACCCCACCACCCCACCACCACCCACCACCCACCACCCCCGACAGTGCCAGGGATGGAACCCAGGGCTTCGTGCATGCTAGGCAAGTGCTCTACACACCGAGCCATGCCCCAGCCTCAGCCCCAGAGAAGGACTAGCTATAGGTAAATCCTGCTGAAAGACTAGGTATGACTCTGCATAAAGCCACATTGGGATTTGATCCAGAGTTTGAAGTACTAAAAGGGAAGGTATGGACATGGAGGTAGAGATGCCAAGGTGGCACCTTGTGTCCTGGTTACCCATCGGGCATCTGAATATCCAATGAAGAATCTGCACTTCTTCATGCTTGAAACTACAAGCTTCATGCTTAAAGTAGGGACATCGTCTAAATCCAGGTTACAGGAAGAGGCAGGGGAAGTGAAATTCAGTTGCATGGAAGTTGTGGTTTGAAGACCATCTGAGGTCTGTTTCTCTGGAAGTCATGAATTGCATTGAGCTGTGGTGGAGTCTGTGCCCGGTCAAAATATGACGTTCTAAGACCATGATCCTCCTTCAGGCACAGAGACACCGTAACCTCTTACCAGCCTTGGGTCATGGGAATAGAAGAATCCCGAGGTAAAGTCGCTACTATCTGCTGAAAGAACACAATTTTAAAAGGACAAAACAAACCAACAAACATAAAAACACCTTTTAAGACAGGGTCTCTCGGACTAGAAGATGGCTCAGCGGTTAAGAGCACTGACTGCTCTTCCAAAGGTCCCAAGTTCAAATCCCAGCAACCACATGGTGACTCACAGCCATCCATAACGAGATCTGACACCCTCTTCTGGAGTGTCTGAAGACAGTTACAGTGTACTTACATATAATAAATAAATAAATCTTTAAAAAAAAACAAAAAACAAAAGACGCCAGCAGTGGTGTCGCACGCCTTTAATCCTAGCACTTGGAGGCAGAGGCAGGCAGATTTCTTAGTTCGAGGCCAGCCTGGTCTACAGAGTGAGTTCCAGGACAGCCAGGGCTACACAAAGAAACCCTGTCTCGAAATATATATATATATATATATATGTATATATATGTATATATATGTGTGTGTATATATATATAAATGTACATGTACGTATGTATGTATGTATGCATGTATGTATGTATGTACCTCACAGGCATGCAACGCCAACATAAGTCATCAGACATCAGATCCCATGGAACCAGAGTTCCGGGTGGCTGTGAGCCAGCATATGGGAACTGGGAATTAAACCTCTGAAAGAGCAGCCAGCTCTCTTAACCACAGCTCAGACCCAGTTAGTCATTCTCTAATACTTATCTTGGTTGCCAGATTGTCTAGCACAGTCTGAGTTCCTTTCTTCCTCAGCACAGAAAGAGATCAATAATATTATCAGCAACAATAGAAACATGCTGACAATGCAGTGTGACAACGCTCAGCGCCACTCCTTCAGTATTTCTAGTGACATTAAGTGCCATAAAGATTACATGAACACGGGGATTGCAAAATGACGACGGGGAACCTCCACAGTCAACTGGAGGGTCTAGAATCACCGGGGAGACTGGCGAGGCTCACCTGCGGGTGTGTCTCGGAGGCACTGCAGAGAGAACTGACTGAAGTGGGGAGACCCCCTCCCCCTCCCCCTCCCCCCTGAGTGATCATGGCTTTACCCTACCAGCTGGAAGTAGGGACAGGATTTTAAAAAAAAAAATGCTGGTGAGACAGCCCGGAGTGGGAAGACTGGCAAGTGTGAGGACCTGAGTTCAAGTCCTCGTGGTGGAAGAGGAGAACTGACCCCAGAAGGCTGCTCTCCGTCTGCTGTGTCATGGTGCGCACACACACACACATACCTGAGCGCTCACACATGAGCTCATACCACTTAATTAACCCGTTGATTCTAATCCATGTTTGCCACGCGGCTAATCACCTCTCACTCAGTCCCAGAGTGACTGACTTCTTCCCTGTCTAGCTGGCAAATCTCCAGCCCCCTACCTGATACGTTTCCCATTGACCCTCCCTCTCTCTGCCCCAAGTCTCGGCTTCCCTTTCCCGCCTAGCTACAGGGCCGCTGTCAGCTCTTTATGAAAGCCAATCAGAGAACGCCTTAGGCAGGAGAGAAAGGACAGAGACACACCGTCACACAATACACAAAAAAATGCTACTCCCAACAGTTCTTTGTGAGTTTGAGACCAGTCTGGTGTGTGTGTGTGTGTGTGTGTGTGTGTGTGTATGTGTGTGTGTGTGATAGATAGATAGATAGATAGATAGATAGATAGATAGATAGAATTCCAGGCTAGACAGTACTACATAGTAAGATCTTATCTCAGAAAAATTTTTTGTTTAAATGTAAAAATATATCAATGAGAAAATTAAAATCTAAAAGAAAGAAAGAAAGAAAGAAAGAAAGAAAGAAGGAAGGAAGGAAGGAAGGAAGGAAGGAAGGAAGGAAGGAAGGAAGGAAAGGAAGGAAGGAAGAAAGACAGACAGGAAGAAAGAAAGAAAGAAAGAAAGAAAGAAAGAAAGAAAGAAAGCCAGTTGAGCTCCAAAATTCTCTTCTTTCTTCCTGGTCAGTTCCCGCTGCCGCATGTTCCCATGAGGTCAGGTGACCATGATCGGAAACCTCTAAAGCTCTGAGGCAGGCTGGATCCCCCCTCTCCTGCTGTCTGTGGTGTTTCGCACATTGCTGAGAGCAGTTACTAGTACAGAGACTGTAACTCGCTCTGATACCCAAGATAGATGAATATTAAAGAGTGGGTCGAGTTCGCACTGGATACTCTGGCTCTGCGTGAGGCTCCTATGGATGTGATAAACACCATGACCAATGCATCATGGGAAGGAAAAGGGTTGATTTAACCTTCTGACTCTCAGGTCAGCTCTGTCACTGAGGAAAGTCTATCAGGAAGAGCTCAAGCGGGGCAGGAGGAATGCTGTCGTCTGGCTGGCTCCTAATAGCCTTCCTAGTCTGTCTGTCTTTGTTGTTGTTGTTTGTTTTTGTTTCCATACAGGGTTTCTCTGTGTAGCCCTGGCTGTCCTGGAACTCTCTCTGTAAACCAGGCTGGCCTCGAACTAAGAGATCCACCTGTCTCTGCTTCCTGAGTGCACACCACTGCCCAGCTAAATTATACATTTTTATCCCTGCAATTCCCCATTTCATATTTTTACATTGTAGTTGTTGACTGTGCATTACTAAAACTGAATTTTGAGATCAACTAATGCCCAGGCTGCTGGATACTTCTGAAAGGGACTTTCTTTCCTTCTTTCCTTCTCTCTTTCTTTCTTTCTTTCTTTCTTTCTTTCTTTCTCTTTTAAGATTTATTTATTTCATGTATGTGAATACAGTGTCGCTGTCTTCAGACACCCCAGAAGAGGACATCAGATCCCATTACAGTGGTTGTGAGCCACCATGTGGCTGGTGGGAATTGAACTCAAGACCTCTGAAAGCGCAGCCAGTGCTCTTAACCACAGAGCCATCTCTCCAGCCCAAGAGGGATTTTCTTTTTTTGTTTGTTTGTTTTTTGTTTTTTGTTTTGTTTTGGTTTTTGGTTTTTGGTTTTTGGTTTTTGGTTTTTCTTTTTTTCTTTCTTTCTTTCTTTTTTTTTTTTTTTTTTTTTTTTTTTTTTGGTTTTTTGGAGACAGGGTTTCTCTGTGTGGTCCTGGCTGTCCTGGAGCTCACTCTGTAGACCAGGCTGGCCTTGAACTCAGAAATCCGCCTGCCTCTCTCTGCCTCCCAAGACTGGGATTAAAGGCGTGCGCCACCACTGCCCGGCCAGTTCTGGTTCTTTATAGAACACCAGCTAAAGTTGCTCTTGTTCAAAATGGTTTATCACAGAAACGTTAAGGAGATTAGAAAATTTACTGCCGCAGGGTTCCTGAACAGAACACCAATAGCTTATGCTATAAGATCAAGAATAGGCAAATGGGACCTCATAAAATTACAAAGTTTCTGTAAGGCAAAA
>OZ030028.1:26017500-26037500 GCA_964023405.1 Apodemus agrarius
TTCAAGCCAGGTGGTGGTGGCAGCGGTGCACGCCTGTAATCCCAGCACTTGGGAGGCAGAGGCAGGCGGATTTCTGAGTTCGAGGCCAGCCTGGTCTACAGAGTGAGTTCCAGGACAGCCAGGGCTATACAGAGAAACCCTGTCTGGAAAAAACCAAATCCAAAAAACAAACAAATAAAAAAGAAAAAGAAAGAGCATGGGTTCAAATGCCCAACACTGGTGTAAAAACTCTGAATGTGGCCACACACCAGTAACCCCAGCACCGGTAGGGGACAGGGCAGGGAGGTCACTGGGATTGCTGGTTAATTCCAGTTCCAAGTTCAGTGAGAGACCTGGTGTCGAGGGAACAGGACAGACTGTGAGGAGCAGGACACACCCATCCTCCAGGTACACACATGCACCCGCATGCACACACATGTACACACAGGGGCACATGCACACAGAAGAAGCCTGCTCTTTAATTTCCGCATTCCCACACATTCCTCCCATTTTCTTCTGGTATTAATTTCTAATCCACTGTGGTCAGAGCCCACACTCTGATGTTCCTCCTTTCCCATCGGTTGATATGTGTCCTGTTTGTCCTAGTGAGTATGCCACGCCCCCCTCCCCCGGGAATCCCACACGGTCTGGGGTGTCCTGCAAGTGGCTTCCGGGCCCCAATTTTCTATTTAGAAGACTCCATTCTAGACAAGATTTGGTGAACTGCAGATGAACCCGGTTACTCCACAAACGTTCTCACTTAGGACAGGAAGGTCGCAACTCGTGTGACTCAGAAGAAAGCTTCAGCTATGAAGAAAGCTCGGTGGGTAAAGTACTTGCCAGCCCACATGGGGACCTGGGTCTGACCCCCACACCCACGTCAAAAGACCCTGGCAGAGTTGGCACACAGTTAAAATGTCGGCGTGGGGGTGGGAGGTGGTGCCTGGGCTCACTGGCCAGGCAGCCTCTCCCTGACTGCTGCTCCAGGACAAAGTGGGAGATCCTATCTCAGAACGTAAGGTCTGCACACATCTTCAGTCCCAGCACCTGGGAAGCCGAGCCGGGTGGCTCTCTGTGAGTTCAAGGCCAGCCTGGCCTACATTTAGAGTTTTAGGCTAACAAAAAATAGTGAGACATTGTTGAAAAAAAAAAAAGAAAAAAAGAAAAACAAAGAAACAAAGAAACTAACAAAGAAACAAAGAAAGAAAGAAACAAAGAAAGGCAGAAAAAAAGGCCAAGTAGATGGTTTCCTGAAGTTGTCCTCCAGCCTTCCCACAATTCCTACATGCGAGCGTGTGCACGCACACACACACAGGCACACTTGCACATACAGAATACCACTTACTCCTCAGAATACTGTCATTAACTGCATCATAAGAGACGCCCTCATGGGGGCTGGTTGGGGACATGGCTCAGTGGTTAAGACCGAATAACCATGAGGACCAGAGTTCTGATCCCGGCACCCACATAGCAAGCAGAGCGCGTATCTCGAGCTATGACGAGGCTCCGTCTCAGTTGGCCCGGGGGGGGGGGGCGGGGGAAGGGGGGTGCCCTTCATGCCAGAACTGGGGAGGCCGAAGCAAGACTAGGAGCTGAAGGTTGCCCTCAGTTTATTTGCCTCAGCAAAGTTTGAGGCAAAGGAAAAAGGGAAGAAAGGAGGAAGTGAGAGAGGAGAAAGAAAAGAAGGGAGAGAGGGAAGAAAGAAAGAAAGAAAGAGGAAGGAAGGAAGGAAGGAAGGAAGAAAGAAAGAAAGAAAGAAAGAAAGAAAGAAAGAAAGAAAAAGACGACATCAGGGGAAGCAGAAGGAAGAGAAAGACAAGAACGGAATTCCAGCCCTGTCAGCAATACTTCAGGTATGCGATTGTTTCTCCCACACTTTCTAACCCCCTCGAGAGCTCTTGACCTCCCGCTGTCTGCCTTCTGCTGCTTCCCTGGAGCGAACCGTTGAGCAGTTCCGAGATCACCGAGATCACCGCAGATCCCTAGACACAGGCCAGAAGGGCAGAAGGACTGGACCATCTGTCCTTCCAGCCTGGGAACGCCTCAAGGAGCTGGCCGCTAGGTGGCAGTGAAGAGCCAGCAACCGTCCAAGATTTGGCTCCAGGAGCCGGGGCTAGAGAGACTGCGACCACCAGGGGGCGCCATAGGCTCCTGTTGTCCTGAGCATCCCTGGCATCCATAGCGGAGTGAAGAAGTCTAAGCCCCAGTGTCCTCCATATTCTCTCAGGCCAGGTAGCCGTTCCGTGACTTCCCTGAGGCTCCCAAGACATGGGGGGGAGGGAGGGGCCTAAAGTGGGTCAACAACCCAGGAACCACCTGAGGCTATGTGAAGCGGGACATCTGGTGCTCATTAGTGATCGCCTCAGACACTCTGGTGCACCCCACAGCCTACCACCTTCTTCCTCATCTCAAATACAGCGCTAAAAAGGAAGGGTTCCCAAAAAGCAGTTTGTTATATGTATTTATGTATTTAATGAGACAGGGTCTGACTATGTAGCCCCTTGCTGGCCTGGGACTCACTTTGTAGACCAGACTGGCTTTGAATTCACAGAGATCTCCCCATCTGTGCCCCCAGAATGTTGGGTTTAAAGGTATGTGTCCCCGTGCCCAGGTTCTATGGCTCTGGGCATAGCTTTCTGCACGCTAGGCACACACTGCTAGCCCAGCCCCATTCCCAGCCCCCTCCCGCGCCTTTTCTTTGGATGGTTTTTGTTGTTACTGTTGTTATTTGTTTGTTTGTTTGTTTCTTTTTAGACAGGCTCTCACGGTGGAGTCCAGGCTGGCCTTGAACTCTAGACCCTCCTGCCTCGGCCTCCCAAGTGCTCAGATTTCCAGTCCGCGCCGTCACTACCGGCAGCTGGCTACTCCGGGGTTTGGTTTTGTTTCTTACAGATGGCTGCTTACTTGCCCGCTTGGTGACTTCGTTGGGAGAGCATAGCTGGCTTAGCCCATTCCGCAACTGTGACAGTTCAGAGAGGCCTCAACCCTCCAAAAGCCGTTCAGGAGACAGTGAGGTGATTCGGTGGGGAAAGGCGCTTTCTGCCAAGCCCGATGACCTGTGTTTGACCCCAGGGACCGTCATGGTGGAAGGAGAGAACTGACTCCTTCAAGCTGCCTTTTGAGCCGGGCGGTGGTGGCGCACACCTGTAATCCCAGCACTTGGGAGGCAGAGGCAGGCGGATTTCTGAGTTCAAGGCCAGCCTGGTCTACAGAGTGAGTTCCAGGATAGCCAGGGCTACACAGAGAAACCCTGTCTGGAAAAACAAAAAAAAATAGAGGTTGCCTTTTGAATGCCATATGCATGCTGTGCTACACACACAACACATGCAACATACACACACAGAGCACACACATATACACACAACATAACATATACACACAACATACAATACATACAACACACACACAACATACAACATACACAGCACACACAGACTCATACACCACACATAACATACACACACAGAGCACACACACAGATACACACAGACACATACACAACACAACAACATACCCGTACACAGTCAAAGAAATTTTAAAGCACAACAATTTCAAAACATTTCGAGTGGAGTGGCCGGGTATTAAGGTACGCACACTGAATCCTGGCATCTGGGAAGCAGAGGCAGGTGGATCCCTGTGAGTTAGAAGCCAACAAGAGACACTGTCTTCAAACAAAAAACTTTTCAGGTTGTTTTGGAAGCCAGGCACGATGGCTCATGCCTATAATGCCAGCACTTGGGAGGTTGAGGCAGGAGGATCAGGAGTTCAAAGCCATCTTTGGCAGCTCTAGCAAGTCCAAGCCGAGTCTAGAATACAAAAAAGGAGGGGGGGTGATCTCAATCTGCAACTTTCCAGGAAGTGAACTTAAAAGCCGTCACGATACAAATATGAACTGTTCAGCTGGAGAGATGCCTCTGTGTTTAGGAGCACTGTCTGCTCTTCCAGAGGACCCGGGTTCAATTCCCCGCACCCACATGGTGAACTCGCACTGTCTAGAACTCCAGTTCCAAGGAACCCAACATCCTCTTCTGGATCCCAAAGGCAGAAGGCTAGCCCGGCAGTGCTGGTGCACCCCTTTAATCCCAGCACTTGGGAGGCAGAGGCAGGCAGATTTCTGAGTTCGAGACCAGCCTGGTCTACAAAGTGAGCTCCAGGACAGCCAGGGCTACACAGGAAACCCTGTATCAAAAAACAAAACAAAACAAAAAAACATAAAACAAAACAAAAAACAATAGGATTAGGGAAAATTCAAGTTACAGCCCTCTCACCATGTCCCTTTCCACTCTCGCTTCCCCGATGAATCTACCTGGAGCGGAAGCAGCCGACGCCCCTTAAGCACACAGTCCCATCCACCCACTAGTCCACAGCAGATACGTGAATGGCTCCTCGGGAAGCCAGCCGGGGCCAACTGCGCCCTGCCCGGAGCGCTGACTCACGGAGTCAGCGAAAAGAACACAGGATCATGACGAACACGGAGCGTGAGGCAGAAGCATCCTGGAGAGCCGTCTTGTCAAGACACGACCTCAAGCCAGACGTGACGGCACACGCTTGAAATCCCAGCACTCAGGATGGATGTCAGGGACAAGGTGCACGGCCAGCCTTGTTTACATGAGAACTTCCCTCAGAGAAAGTCATTCTTAACTAACGCCAAATATGAACTGAGGACAGGGGGGCGTGTCTCAGTGCTGGAGCGTGTATAAGGTTCTGGGTTCAATCCCAGCGCCACTGAAAAAGGGAGAAAGAATCTAAATCAGCACATGCCTTCAGTTCTAGCACAGAGGACGGATCACTTGACCCAAAGCGTTAGAGGCCAACCAGCTTGATGGGGGAAAAAAAAAAACATCAATCTCTCTCTCTCTCTCTCTCTCTCTCTCTCTCTCTCACATGTTGCGGACCACACTCTCTCATGGTCGGGGCCAGGATTCTTTTTTCTTTAAGCAGGAGGGTACGGGTTCCAGGCGGCGTGGCAAACAGAACACCAGGACACAAAAAAGGGTGTAGAATCTTCGTGTATTTGGTGTCTGAGTGCGCCCAGTTACACTCAGCTAGAGCATTATAAGCATGAGATCTTTACATATCAAAGGATGTATCCAGTACAGCAGGCACAAAAGACAATTAGCAATAACCATTTGCCATGAGGAAATGTAAAATCAGCCAGGTAGGAAACATTTCTGGGACATCCGTAAACAGAGACTGCAAACTATAAACGGACTGCAAACTTGACTCTTTAGGTCTTAATGAGATTCAGTGAGTAACCTAATTATCACCTGGCTCTCTCTGAGGGAACCTGAGATCTTTGTGTTAAATCAGAGTCTCCCAATGTCAGTGCCACTCTCATTAGCATAGCCACAAAAGATCAATAGAAGTATGTATACTACTAAGCAAAGCGATGGCGCCTAGAACCGAGGTGTTTTGGCCAGTACTGTAGTTTAAGGAATGAATCTTTAATAAACATTCTTGCCTGGTTGCAAATAGCTCCGGATCTCAGAAATACCTGAGAAATAGATCAAAAGAAGAAGCAAAGATAGAGCTGCCCTGAGATTAGCATCCTTTCCGGCCAGGGAAATTCACAACTTTGTTCCCTCAGGGACTGCGATTACTCATAAGGTACATTGAAACTTGCACTTTAGACAGTGCTTATTCAAAGTGTCCACTTTGAGACTCTCGCTTTACCTGTGGAATTCACAGTGTCCGTGGGGGTCCGTGATATTTCCCTCTCTTTTATTTAATAATTTGAGCTAGTAAATATCTCTTAAGACAATAATCTAATGTATATAACTTATAGGGTTCAGAGACCACAGACTAGAACTAAAAGACTGAGCCAAAATCCTCTAAATTAAATGATGCATCATGTGCTTTGCTCATAGTCGCAATTTGAGCTCTTAATTGAGCCATATCAAGAGCAATATTATTATTATTTTTAAATTTAATAAATGATTTTTGGTAAGAGTCCAATTGTTTGTTAATGGCATTACGTATATGTATAGAGCTGGCATGACATCTGGTAGAAAGCTGAATTTATCTCTTGTCTTAATTTTAAGACTATAACTATCTTGTTGCTTCATTAGCAACGAGGAAATATAACAATATATAATAATATATATGACATTTTACCAGAAACATAATTTTTATACAATTGGTAAGTCTAGATGGCAATTAATTATACAATGTAAGAAAAACACATTTAAGAGTCTGTAGTTGTTATAAGCTGCCATCAACTTCATAGCCTCTTCTAACAATTTTAACAATTTTAACAATTCTAACAATTTTAACAATTCTAACAATTTGTGGTCCCCTTGAGCTTTTTGTAGTTCTGTCTTCATCTTCTGTCTCTGTTGTTCTCTTGACAACACTGGCTGCAGAAGTCAGTCTGGGGCCTGGACTGCGAAGTCAGCCTTCTGTGGAAAAAGCAGAACATATACCCTCCCTTTGGAGGAATTAGCGCCTGTCTCTTTAAGAAAACTGTTTTGTTTAGCCAAGCCGGCAGCCGCTTGGCTCTTGGCTTTATTTTTGTCTCCGCACGAATTGTGGCCTGCAAAAGGCCGAATGTTTGTATGAACTCGCCAAGATATCTTCTTGGTCAGGAACCTATGTCCTGTTTTAATTAAATACTCGGATCTTTTTGATCCGCATTAGCCAGTCTTAAATCGACTCTCAGCCATTGTGCGCTTGCGCGCGCCTTTGTTAACACTGTTGTTACTGTCTCTTTAAGAGGTCAAAACCCCTGTGCTCGCCGCTTGACTTTCAGCAGCGCAGAGTGTGGGTCATTGGTAAACTACTAAGTTGGAACATTAAGCATATATATATAATATAAATTAAAAATATGAGTATCATTTATTTGTAAGTTGATTAAGTCCTCTAGACTTAATACCTGTAGGCCATTATATTTTGATATAAAAATTATATAGTCTATCTATGATATAAACTTTATGTGCCTTATTTTAAGAGGTCTTTGTTTAGGCACCCTTTTAAAGATTAACTATATCAAATATCTGGAAGATAGTTATTTAAACAACATATTTTTTAACTTGAATTATATTTGTATAAGCAATTGCAAAAATTAGGAACTAGAATAATTTTTAGCAATTGTAAACTATGAGCCATATATATTTATATTTGTTATTAATATATAAGTAAAAGCTTGATTTAACATTTTAAAAGTAGCCACTAGAGCACTTTATTTGTGCTGAAGTAGAGAGAACTTTAAGGAATAAACATGTGATCTAATTATATGAACTTTATTCCCATAGTTCTTATAATTTATATGAGCCACATGTATAGAAATATATCAAAGTAACTTGTAACAAATTATCTTTTGGATAGCAAATATTAATTTTGCCTAGAAAGGCCTGCCATACAATAGACTAACAATTAATAATAATTTGATTGTAGTTTGAAGCAAGGAAAAAATGTCCTAATTAGGCTCTTAAAACATTTTTCTAAAACACCTTTATAACATATTAACATCTCAATTGAAAGATGTAATACTTTATTTAGAGAGGAAAAAAGGTGATTCTATATTAACATTCTTTGCCAAAGAATGGCAATGAACTATTATTATTTTTAAATTAACTTTATAAAAGCAGATGCTTTTATAATTATTAGAATGTAAGGCAAAAATAACCCTTTTTAATAATATTATATTTATTAAATTATGTCTAATGACTTATAAGCCAATACCCTATATAGTCAAGACATGTAATATACTTATACCTGTAATATCAATTATAAAGAATAAAATGATTACATGAATCTTATAAACTTAAACCCAACAAATATTTCCTTTTTTAGTTTTAATTTTGAGACTAAAAGGCACATTGAAAAACCACAATTGTAGAGATCTTTCTATAAAAGAAACCACCATTAATCCACTTAATTTGAGGCTGCTGGCCTCCTTTTAAAACAACCCCTTTTCTTAACTATGTTTAACTCTAGCTGAGTATGGGACAACTCAAATCAGCCCTTGCCATGTAAACTATAGCTAGATTAAGAGATAAATGGCCTATAGATAAAATTTTTACTACCTTTTCTTTAACATGGAACAATTAGACAGTCACTCGCACATAAGTCATCCGCACAATGCCATGGACAAGACATACATACATGTAGACATTTGGTGCACCAACAATAGACATTGACATAGAGAAGCATGTTCCACTTTCCCTTTCTCTTTTTATGTTTCTAGAACTCCTTTTTTTTTTGTTTTTGTTTTTTACTCTTTTTATTTTGTTTAAGTTCGGGCCTGAAAGACTGTCCCTGCCTTAATTTTTTTTGTTTTTCCTTTTTTATTTATTTATTTTTATATGAAAGGTGTTCCATCTTTGTGGAACCTGAATCTATATTCATTATCTTAATGCTTGCCTTATTGACATAGAGGGCAAGCTCCTGGGGGAGCACCTCTTATATTGGGGTCCCCCTTACTCCTTCCTGGACATTGTCTTTGCATATGTCCTTTATTTCCACACTTATAAGTGAGGCTGGAGGAGTCTCTTTCTCCTCCCTGTATTTGCTTAACACTGGCGCTGAATTTCCATCCTTTCCTAGCTACAGCGTAGGCTCTATTTTGTCCTACGACTGGTGAGACATCCCTGCAGGAATCATAGCCCTGCATGGTCTCTGTCTTTCTGACTGAAAGAAACATTTGTTCCTGTTTTGACTTACTTTGCCCCATACTATAAGATTACTTGCACTTAACCAGTTTCATCTCTACTGGCGGAATCCGGAAATCCTCGCAAGAGCCGACCCGTACCTTGGAAAAAGAGAGAGAAAGAGAAAGAGAGAAAGAAAAAGATTACCTGCTTTTGGTCCCTGTTCAATCAAGTCACAGTTCAGTCAAGTCCCTGTTCGGGCGCCAGCTGTTGCGGACCACACTCTCTCATGGTCGGGGCCAGGATTCTTTTTTCTTTAAGCAGGAGGGTACGGGTTCCAGGCGGCGTGGCAAACAGAACACCAGGACACAAAAAAGGGTGTAGAATCTTCGTGTATTTGGTGTCTGAGTGCGCCCAGTTACACTCAGCTAGAGCATTATAAGCATGAGATCTTTACATATCAAAGGATGTATCCAGTACAGCAGGCACAAAAGACAATTAGCAATAACCATTTGCCATGAGGAAATGTAAAATCAGCCAGGTAGGAAACATTTCTGGGACATCCGTAAACAGAGACTGCAAACTATAAACGGACTGCAAACTTGACTCTTTAGGTCTTAATGAGATTCAGTGAGTAACCTAATTATCACCTGGCTCTCTCTGAGGGAACCTGAGATCTTTGTGTTAAATCAGAGTCTCCCAATGTCAGTGCCACTCTCATTAGCATAGCCACAAAAGATCAATAGAAGTATGTATACTACTAAGCAAAGCGATGGCGCCTAGAACCGAGGTGTTTTGGCCAGTACTGTAGTTTAAGGAATGAATCTTTAATAAACATTCTTGCCTGGTTGCAAATAGCTCCGGATCTCAGAAATACCTGAGAAATAGATCAAAAGAAGAAGCAAAGATAGAGCTGCCCTGAGATTAGCATCCTTTCCGGCCAGGGAAATTCACAACTTTGTTCCCTCAGGGACTGCGATTACTCATAAGGTACATTGAAACTTGCACTTTAGACAGTGCTTATTCAAAGTGTCCACTTTGAGACTCTCGCTTTACCTGTGGAATTCACAGTGTCCGTGGGGGTCCGTGATACTCACACACACACACACACACACACACACATAGAAAAAAAAATTGTGGAGTGCTGGGCGTGGTGGCGCACGCCTGTAATCCCAGCACTTGGGAGGCAGAGGCAGGCGGATTTCTGAGTTCGAGGCCAGCCTGGTCTACAGAGTGAGTTCCAGGACAGCCAGGACTACACAGAGAAACCCTGTCTCGAAAAACAAAAAACAAAACAAAACAAAACAAAACAAAACAAAAAAACAAAAAAAAATTGTGGAGTGCCTGGAGAGATGGCCCAGCGGTCACAAGCACCGAGTGTTCTTCCGGGGGGGACCTAGTGTGTCAATTCCCAGCCCCACCCCACGGAACCTCACAAATGCCTGTACGTCTCTTCCCAGAGAAGCCACTGACACCTGAGGTATGCAGACACACAGGCAGGTTAAGCATCATACACATAAGATAAAAATACGTCTTTTTTTTAAAAGTGTTCTTAGTTGCGGGGCTGGGAACGTGGCTCGGTTGGACAGTGTTTTCTTAGCCAGAAGCTCTGAGATTTCCCTCCAGCACCAGGTAAGCTGGGTGTGGTGGGGGCACACCTGGAATTCCAATACTCCAGAGGTGGGGAGAAGAGGGTAGGAGTTCAAAGGTCATCTCTGGCTACACAGTGAGTTCGAGGCCATACTGAGCTATAAAAGACTTCATCTAAAAACCAAACAAAAACAAAGGGGCACCGTGGCTTCTGTGTTCTGAAAACAGCTGACACTGTTTCTCACGCTCCAGCGGCTCACCCCACGGGAAAGAGGTGGACGTTCCTACTCCGCATGGGCTCTGATCCGAGAAGTACAAGGTGACCTCTTTCCAGGAATAGCAGAGCAGCAGCGTGTGGAAAGAACCCCTCGTTCCTCCAGAACCCACACGAGCTGCCTGGCCGTGGGTGCAGCCGCTAGGGCTGGCTTAAACCCAAGGCGGCCGCTAGGGGGAGGCATTAGGCTGGGACAGTAGGAGGTCTGAGGACACCCCCGCCCCATGCCAGGCAGAGGTGCCCCGGGCAGAGGTACCACCGTGGGGCAAGGAGTCCCGAGAGAAGAGAATGAGGCGTGTCGCAGACTGAGAACAATAAAGAAACAGGAGCCATGAGTTCAGAGACCGGCGTGGATTCCAGAGCCACAAAACAACTCTGGCCAGAGGACGAAGGACAGGAATGTAGGCACCTAATGCCGCACCTCGGTGCGGCCCCGGGGGCTAAGGAAGGAGACCGATCCCAGATGTGGTGGGAGCTAGTCAGCACAGCAGGACGCAGGGACGGCTCCAAGGTAAGCACCGTGTCTGGCAGGCAGAAGACAAGCATTTGCATTACAGAGAGACCTAAGTTAACCCCGCACTTTACTTCCTCTTAGTTGACTTCAAGTTTCTGGCTTCGGAGGCTACACCCAGGAGACACACGATGCGTACGTCTGTGCACGAGGCTCATCTGAGCAAGAGCGAGCCCTCGGAATGTGGGCAGCGCCAGGAGTCCCAGATGAGGGAAAGTGGACAGCGGTCGGTCGGACAGCAAGCTGACCCCCAGCTTCCGTCGCCGCCTTCTGACTGTGGATGGACCGACAACTGCCTCACCTCTGTGCTGGATGTGCCTTCTCTGAAGTCAGGCCGCGGGTCTCAGAGGCCAGGTCAAGCCCCACCTCCCTGCAGCTCCCTCTCTCTTGAACAGAGAAGAGAGGCAGGCTGTGCTCTCAAGAGACAGCCCTCAAGTGCTGAGACCTGGCTCCTCCACGCTCTCAGTCACCCACAGCACGTTGACCTAAATCACTTCCTGCTACCCCTAAAGTTATAGGTGATGACCTCTCCCGTGTCTAGGGAATTAGTCCAAAGCAGCTCCCACAGGGGAGTCGCTGGGAAATCACTCGGAAGGCTACTACCACTCTCTGAGAGGCTCCTCTCCTCTGGCCTCTCCCCTTCGACCTTTATGGTTTCTCCTTTCCTCATGCCCCAGCCTGTGTGTCACCCTGTTGTAAGACCCGAAAGAAAAACGGGGATACCCCAGCACCCCACGCCTTGGAAAGCCGTCACCCCAATCACTCACGAGAAAGTCTTTTTTTTTTTTTTTTTTTTTTTTTTGGTTTTTCGAGACAGGGTTTCTCTGTATAGCTCTGGCTGTCCTGGAACTCACTCTGTAGACCAGGCTGGCCTTGAACTCAGAAATCCACCTGCCTCTGCCTCCCAAGTGCTGGGATTAAAGGCGTGTGCCACCAACACCCGGCCACGAGAAACAGTCTTGATGCAAATAGCAAGAGGATTTTAATTCCAGAGCTCTGGGGCCACGGCCATCTCCCACGTGGGGTAGAGGACAGTAAACACTGGGTGCAGAAACAGGACTGCTTTTATAGATTTACAGCAAAGCCTGCCTACACAAGCCACTCCATAGCTTCCAAGCCAATCAGTTCAAACTATCCAAGCCCGCGCTCTCTGAGAACCAATCAGTCTCCTATAGAAGCTGGAGAACCAGCCAAGTCATTTCTGCCTACGTGGCCGCAACGCACAGGGTCACACCAGGGTTACGCACAGCGTCACATGCGTATTACACGGGCGCAAGCCCCACAGCCCGCCGCGTTCGCCCTTGACCCAGCCGAAAGGACGCTGGGGACCTCCCCAGGCCTGCAACTCTTATCCTTTCACTGTCAGTCTCCCTCCCTCCCTCTCTCTCTCTCTCTCTCTCTCTCTCTCTCTCTGTCCTAGTGAAGCTGAAGCTATTCTTTCCCTCTAAAGTTCCCCCTCCCACCTCTCGCGCTAATGAGCCCTGTTGAAAGAAGTTGTGTCCGTGTCCCTTCCAAACTGACAGCTACAGCTTTTCCTCTATTCCACTCCACCCTGTGGGCTGTGACCTCAAACAAACCCTCCCTCCCTCCCTCCCTCCCTCCCTCCCTCCCTCCCTTCTTTCCTTCCTTCCTTCCTTCCATTCATCCTTCTTTCCTTCAGTTGTTACTATCATAGCATCAAGAAAAGTAAGAAACAACCTGGCGGTGGTAGTGCATGCCTTTAATCCCAGCACGCGGCAGGCAGAGGCAGGCGGATCTCTGTGAGTTTGAGGGCCAGCTTGGTCTGCAGAGCAAGTTCTAGGATGGCCAGATTGACACAGAAAAACCCTGTCTGAAAAAAACCAAACAAATAGACAGACAAAAGACACAAGAGCTGTGGTTTGTGTTGAAAGAAAGACTATTTCTGTCCCCCGACCCCCTTCGGGGTTCTAGCCTATTCTGTCTGTCATTTGTTTCTTTGTATCTATTTATGTGGGTGCTTTCCTGGAAGCCAGAGGACCGATTACAGAAGTCGGCTCTCTGGCTCGCTCCATCCACCAAGTGGATCCATGGGGTCAAACTCAGGTCCCCAAGCTGGATTCCTCCCTCTGTTTAAAACTCTCTCATTATTTCTATCCTGTGTCTAGAACCCCTGCTGCCCCCTAGTGGTAGGTGTTATGTGCGCAAAGCTATTGTTTTTTTCTTGGAGGTGGATTCCATTGGGCTTATCAAATGGATGGTCTCTTGATAACATCTGATTATTTTTCAGGAGTATAGGAATACGCTGTATATATGTATTTAACGCATATATAAGTATTGAGGAGGAGGGATGGGGCTGTAGCTCAGTGATAGACCTCTTAGCCTTTCATGCACGAGGCTGTAGCTAACTCCATGCCCAGGACAGCCAAAGGAAAACATTGAAAAAGGAATGTCTTGACGTTGCCCCAGTACTTGTCACTGGGCTCAAGGAAATAGGCTCAGATAAGAATATTACATTTGGACACAGCCAAGGAATGTGAGACTTCCCTTTTGGTATTCCTGATAAGCCACCAGACCCCATGACTTTGTGCTTTGCTTTGTTGGGTTACTACCTGGTGTGATCTCTTTATTCTTTGCGCATGGCAGGGAAAGTTGTAGAGGGGAAGGATTTTTGTGTCTGTGCAGGCGCAGGGCGGGACTTTCTGCCAGCGGCGGAAGTCATAGCCCTCCATGGGCGGAAAAATGCAGTACCAAAGACGCTTGTTTCGTATCCTAGCAACGACGCAGTGGTGCGCGAGCTCAACTCTCTGCTAGGCTGCTGAGCTTGGGACTCGGCGGGTGGTAACGGAGACATAGACACAGAATGGGGGACTAGGGCAGCATGTGGGCACGCACTCACAAGCAGTGAGCTCGCATAGGTTGCCCCTGAGGGTAGGAGAACTAGGAGGGGGAGGAAGGATGCTTTAGGCAAACAGCAGTTTGTAGATAAGGGAAAGGGGCCTCCCGTCCTCCCGACAATGCAGCCAGTGCGGCGTGGTTAGCTTACCAGTTGTGGCATAAATGGCAAAGCCTGCTTGCGAACCCCGCAGTTTCTCCATCCGAGTCTCGGCACCAAATGATGGTTTAATGTTGTTCCCAGGTTTTCTTTCCAATCCTCACTCCTGCCCTTGAGACCCTGTTGACTGACAGAGCTGGCTTAGGCAAAACTGTTAAAGGCTAAGTAAAGCAAAGCAGTAAAAAGCCACATAGCGCATGCGTAGTACTAAGACTTGTGACCCTTCAGTTGACTCCTTTAGTCCAGCTCCAGAAAGTGCTGGCACTGTCTTCTTGGCCAGTGCAGGCAGGAAGAACCAAGTTCTAATCCTTTCTTTGCTACTGAATTCTATCACTATCCAGACTCAGTTTCCTCTTTAGCTTAACAGAGAAAACACAAGTGTGTGTGAGAATAGGGATTTGAGGTCCAGAAGACGTCCTATCATTACAGTGGAAAGGACCCTGCTGAAAATGTAGTGCAGTTGGTGGCCCCAGTACTGAGTCCCTGAGTTTGAGCCCCAGTACTGCATAAACTGAGGGAGGCGGTACGTATCTAAAACCCCCGCAGTCTGGAGGTGGAGAACTGGGGTTCAGAGTCAACTTTGTGTAAAAACCAAAGGCAAGAGGAAGCGGCTTTCAAAGCCCCACTCCCTCAACAAGGATCTACTAGTAGTTAATGGTTGTCGGGAGGAGAGACATTTTCTTCTGTAGTGGAGCTACTGGTTAGGTGTCCATGCTCCCACAAACGACTTTAATGAAACTCACTGGATCACAAAAATTAAAAAGAAATAAGAAACATGGAAGCAGAAGAGAAACTAAGGCAAGAGAAGGTAATGGAGCCGTGATCATATATGATCAAAATACATTATACGGCTAGAGAGATGGCTCAGCGGGTAAGAGCACTCACTGACTGATCTTCCAAAGGTCCTGAGTTCAAATCCCAGCAACCACATGGTGGCTCACAACCATCCATAATGAGATCTGACTCCCTCTTCTGGAGTGTCTGAAGACAGCTACAGTGTACTCACATATAATAAATAAGTCTTTAAAAAAACAAAACAAAACAAAATACATTATACACATATAAGAAAATGTCATAATGAAAGCATTATTAGGTGTAACAAACATACGCTGGTAAAAAAAATTTTTTTTTAAGAGAGCCTTTGAGATGGCTGAGAGAGTAAAGGGGCCAGTCTCCACCTCCAGACTGCGGGGATTTTAGACACGTACACACCTACACACATCCTCTCACTGAGGCAACGGTAAATAAGATCTAAAAAGTAAAAGTGAGCTGGGCGGTGGTGGCGCACAACTTTAATCCCAGCACTTGGGAGGCAGAGGCAGCCGGATCTCTGAGTTCGAGGCCAGCCTGGTCTACAGAGTGAGTTCCAGGACAGCCAGGGCTATACAGAGAAACTCTGTCTCGAAAAAAAAAAAAAAGTAAAAGTGAAAAATAAAAAGATGGCCCAGTGAGGTAAAGGTACTTGCTGCCAAGCCTGATTACCCAAATTCAATGCCCAGGGTCAACAGGTGAGAGAACCAGTTCCGTCAAGTTGTCTGTCCTCCACACGCATTGCACGCAAGTGCTCCTCACCCACACTCAAACAAATAAGCAGATGTAATTAATTTTTATTTTTTAATTAAAGATCAAGAAGAAGGAAGCTGAAGTCTGGGCAAAAGTACGCCTGAGGAGGCAGCCTGAGTAATGGATGAGCTGGAACTACAACTCCCGGCTTCCTTTGGGCGGGCCATGGGGCGGGTCTTGAGGAGAGGCCAATCTTCCGCTGTTGCCAGGGGAGACCGCCGCAAGGAGGCGGAAATTGCCGAGGGAGGCGGGGAGTGCCGAGGCGGCACGCGGGAAGGTCTCGCGGCCATGGCGGCCCGGGGTCCCGCGAGTCGCTTCTGGTGCTCGTGTCCCGAGGTGCCCTCCGCCACATTCTTCACCGCCCTGCTCTCGCTGCTGGTGTCGGGCCCCCGGCTGTTCCTGCTGCAGCCGCCTCTGGCGCCCTCGGGGCTGTCTCTGCGCTCCGAGGCCCTGCGCAACTGGCAAGGTGAGCAGAGGCGGGGCGAGGATGGCGCGCTTCCTCAGCCCGCACACTCCCCGGTCCCCGATCGCCAGCCTCACTGCCAGCCAACCCCCAGCCTCCGTGCCCACCACCATTCTCCCCGCTTGGGGCTCCAGCATGCCTGTCTAAAGCCGCATCTTTTCCGCCAACGCCTTCTCTTCCCAGAATCGCCCCCTTACGTGTTATCCCAGATCCATTCATTCTTTGATCTCGAGGGTGGATACACTTCCTAAGCTCCTCACGTTTTATAAACACAAACCCCATCTGCTGAAGGCCTGAACCCCACAGGAACAAATCAAACGTCTCTCACCTTTATCGTGACAATTGTCAACTGTCACCCCAATGAATGGCTTTTCCTCTTGACTCTAGAGTTTTCTGCTGCGTCTTTACCTTAATCCTGACTCTTAATTCCAGCTCACAGAAGGAGCCCCTGGTAAAGAGAAATTTCTCAGACCAATTAAGTCTGCTAATCATCCCTTTGTAAAAGACAGGATTCCTAGCCCTTGTTTCTTCCTCATTCTTTCCTGAGAAATCCCTGTTGCTTCTAACGTTAACAGAGAGGCCTGCGCATTCATTTCACGTAATCCTCACCTGCGATTTCATGACAGGCCATATTAAATTGCCTGTTTACCAGAAAATGAGGCTGAATACGGAGACTCACAGAGCTAAGACATCATAATATTGAGATAGGAACCCAGCACTTTGTTTTTAGTATGACGGTTTACAACTAGGGCTTTGGGTATATAATCTCCACATCTTTAGAGATAGTCTGACTAGGGTGTTATGGTTTCCTGCTTAAAACTGAAACTTTTCCCCTTTTGGTGGATACATGTGGCACTTATACTCAGCTAAATGCCAGTGTTGGTTGATAGGCACACACTCTTTTTCTTTCTGGGTTTTGGTTGTTGTTTTCTTTGGTTTTGGTTGGTTGGTTGGTTGGTTGGTTGGTTTTCACTTTTTGGTTTGTTTTACTTTGAAACAAGGGCCTTGCAATTTTATTTACACCAGAATGGCCAGAACTCATTGTGGACTCCAGGGCAGCCTCAAGCCCGGGATCCTCCTGCCTCACCCTTCTGAGCACTAGAACACTGACATGCATCGCCAAGCTTACTTAACCTTACTTGTCTGAGCATGGGCTGTACGTACAGGTAGAGATACGGTTACATAAGGGACCTTTGAAGGCCTCGCGTCTGACCATGTCATTTTATAATGAGGAAGTTAAAGCTGTGAGAACATGGACCTTGGACTTATAGCTCAGACAGCCTGGTTATGATAAAGCCAAGACCCACGCCTCCCCACCCCCACAGTCCTGAGAATGACACCGTCACCTCTTCCGTCGCCCTCTTGCATGTTAGGATTTCAGCCCACAGAAATAAATAAGGACACGAGAGCGCCAGGTGTACCTTTAATCCCGCACTGGGTGGGTGGAGGCAGGCTGCTCTCTATAAGATTAAGGCTAGCCTGGTCTCCAGAGGGAGTTCCAGGTCAACCAGAGCTATATAATAAAACCCTGTCTCAAAAAAACAAACAAAAAAGAAATTAGAGCGAGCCCTCTAAGGTGCCTCCTTGCTGCCAGTCATGAGAACTGGAATTTGATCTCTGGGACCTACATGGTAGAACTTAGTTCATGGACTCCCATATACCCACAAATAAATACATATACATTTTAAAAATTATGTGTCTTAGCGATAACTTGTATTTGGGAGAAGTGTATAAACCAAATATGGCAGACATTTGTAGTCCCAGCACTCAAAAGGCTGAGGCAGGAAGATTGTGAGTTCGCAGCTAGTCTGGGCTCCGGATCAAAACCTTGGATTTGGCCAGGCAGTGGTGGTGCACACCTTAAGTCCCAGCACTTGGGAGGCAGAGACAGGCAGATTTCTAAGTTCGAGGCCAGCCTGGTCTATAGAGTGAGTTCCAAGACAGCCAGGGCTACACAGAGAAACCCTGTCTCAAACAAACAAACAAAAACTTGTATCCCCCAAAAAGCCAAATGTGGTATCTTACACCTCTAATCCCAGCCCTCAGGAAGCTGGAAACAAGCCTGGTCTACACAGCAATGTATACCCCAGACAGGGCTGCGTAGTGAGACCTTGTCTCACCACAGAGAGAGAGAAAAGGACTTTCTTTGCTGTTTTATGGCATATAAATCTTGGCTGCCCCTGTAAAACTGGAAAGTCACTCTTTAAGAAGACTCTTAATCTTCTATATTATTAATGATAATTTTATGGCCCTTATAAATGTATGATCGTTATAATTCATGGTTCCTTTTTGCTTCCCCTGAACACAGCCACTAGAGAAGGAGAGGCCAGAGTCACAGCTGAGGAGACTGCCATAGAGAGTTAGTGAGACCCTCAGTCTAGCCTGAAGCTGCCACAACTAATTACCCCTCAGACTGCCTAGTGAGGTGGGGCAGTATTAAAATCTCACACGAGGAGGGCTGGAGAGGTGGCTTAGCGCTCAAGGGGCTGGCTGCCCTTGCAGAGGTCCTACAGCCCAGGAACTAACCGGAACCCATTGGTCCGAGCTCTCCACATGGGGCAGCTCACAACTGCCTGTAACTCCAGCCCCAGGGGAATGCAACACCGTCTCCTGGCCTCCACGGGTGCCCACATACAAGTAGCATACACAGACACACAGCAATAGAAACACGCCTTTAAAAGAAAACCTAGCCGGACGGTGGTGGTGCACGCCTTTAATCCCAGCACTTGGGAGGCAGAAGCAGGTGGATTTCTGAGTTCGAGACCAGCCTGGTCTACAGAGTGAGTTCCAGGACAGCCCGGACTACACAGAGAAACCCTGGCTCGAAAAACAAAAACAAAAAAACAACAAAAAAAGAAAACCTAAAACGGTGTTTGTTGTAAAGCATTCGACACATTCAGAGGCCACTCCAGTTTTCAAAGGTTATCTCTCTCACGCAGAGAAGTTGGGCTCGGTACCCAGGAGCTGCTCCAGGGCCAGGAAACAATGGAGACAACATTAACTGCTCATGCTTTGAATCATGGGAATTGGTTTTGATGTCCGGGGCTCTAGGGCCAGGAAGGAACAGAAATGTTATTATATGACCTTGAGTCATGGGCACTTTCCTATTCTGTTTTTGTTTTTTTTTGTTTCCTATTGTGTTTTTTGTTTTGTTTTTATTTTTGAGACAGAATCCCACATAGTCCAACCTGGCTTTAAATTCACAGCATAGCCGAGATTGGCCTCGAACTCATGGTCTTCCTGTCTACATCCTGAGTGCTGGCATCCTGAGCGTGCACAGCCACTTCCCGTGTGAGGAGTCCACAGTGCTGGTAATGGACGCCAGGGCCCTGTGCGGGCCAGTCAGGCTCCTACCAACCCAGCTACAGCCCAGCCTCAGCACAGCCCAGGAACTAACCGGAACCCATTCTTAGTTTACAGGCTGGTGACCTACATCTTCGTCTACGAGAGCCCCGTCTCCCTGCTCTGTGGCGCCGTCATCATCTGGCGCTTTGCTGGCAACTTCGAGAGGACCGTGGGCACCGTCCGCCATTGCTTCTTCACGTTGATCTTTACCATCTTCTCCGCCATCATCTACCTGTCCTTTGAGTCTGTGTCGTCACTGTCTAAGCTGGGGGAGGTGGAGGACGCCAGAGGGTTCACCCCGGTAGCCTTCGCCATGCTGGGAGTCACCTCAGTCCGCTCTCGCGTGAGGCGGGCCCTGGTGTTCGGCGTGGTGATGCCTTCCGTCCTTGTTCCGTGGCTGCTGCTGTGTGCCTCCTGGCTCATCCCTCAGACCTCCTTCCTCAGTAACGTGGCTGGCCTTCTGATCGGCCTGGCGTGTATCCTTCCTGGGAGGGAGCTACACCAGCGGGCAAACCCACCGGGACAGCCTGGGCTTGGGCTCCAGCTTGGAAAACCCGAGAGCCTCAGGCAGCTCTCTTCCCCTCTGCGGACCAGAACTCATCTGGAAAATGCAAATATGGCTGCCTGCCCAGGCCAGCCCAGCTCAGCTCGTTAGCAGTTTGGGCTCAATTGCA